>CAMZMU010000096.1:36058088-36342109 GCA_947311845.1 Poa pratensis | reverse complement strand
TGATATGTGCAATTTATATCATCATTTATATAACTTTTAGTATCATACTAGAATGTTATTTGCATGATTATATGATTGTTTCTACATGTTTTAGATGATTTTGGGGACTTTCATACAAAGTCCCTATTTTTGGTATTTAATTTCTGGGAGGCAGAAAACCTCCTTTTCTTGTCTTTAATGTTTCAGGAGCTACAGGAACTCAAATAATAAAAGGAAAAATACTGCGTCAGTTTTTCATCGGGAGAAAGGCAGAGGGAAGAAGACCGAAGAGAGGAGAGCCACGAGGGCCAAATGGGGGTGGCCCACGCGTGGGACCCACCCAAAGGTGCCTCGGGCACCTCCTCGCCTGGGGCTTTTTATCGACGCCTTCGTCTCGCCCGAAAAGTAACGCCCTAATTTTTCCAAGTCCATCCGAGGTCGCGGCGGGCGAAACTCCTGATCCCTTCCGAGGGGGGTCAGATCCTGCTGCTCCGGAACTCCGGAGAAGGGGGAAATCATCGTCATCGTCATCACCTCTCCTCCTTGGCGTGGGAGGAGGCCTCTACATCATCACCCCCATCAAGACCAGCACCATCACCATCATCATCACCGTGATCCACTCCGTTCCCCTCGCAGTTTGAGAGTTGCTATACCCTAGATACTTGTCTTGTGCTACTATTCATGTTTGTGATTGAGTACTTGTCATTATTTGGTGGTGAAGTTATAATTTCAGATTGTGTTGTACCACTTATGCCACTGAATGATCACATGTTCGCACGTTGTGAGTAGTTCCCGTATGTTCCTGAGGGCATAGGATGAATTGGCATTGATTTATATATGACATGTGTTGGTATTTTGTCAAGAGTTTATCTTTTATGTGATTCTATGATGGTGTTGTGCGAACGTCGACTGCACAACACTTCACCTTTATGGGCTCATAGGAGAACACCGTAGTGTAATGAATTGATGGAGACTTGGGAGGACACGTAAACCTGAGACCGAGTCATGAAGTTATATTATGAGGGTATTAGTATCGGGGACCTTAGAGTGTAATGCTATGGTGGGACTTTAGTCTTAATAATTCTTGTGCAGTCATTTGCTTGGCCACATGATCCATCATAAGGGGTTGTAGTTTATTTATTTAGCTATACCTAATTATGGCTCCGTCCAAAGAGATTAAAACTTGACAAGATATTCAACGTGTTGTTTAATAAATCTCTATGCCTAGCATCATCCATGCCGCCCTCGGGAACGTTTGCCACATATAAGTTACACATCACTTGAGCTTGTCCTTTTGCCACATAAGAGGATTGGGCTTTCTCTCTTTGAGAGCTTTCACTTGCTACTATCTGTTATCTGCTTGCAATATACAACTGAAAATACCAAAAACACTGCATCTTTTATTGTTTTATTTATCAATCTTACTAACCAATACCTTCAGCTCCTCGTGGGTTCGACAACCTTTTCTAATTGAAAGGTACTACAATTGATCTCCTGCACTTGGGAGCCATCAAGATACTTTTCTGGCGCCGTTGCCGGGGAGCGTAGCGCTATTGGTAAGAAGTTTGGTAAGGAAACTTGAAAGCTGTTTATCTCATTGTTACTATGGCATTTATGAATCGTGCCTCGCTGCATCTTGCTCTATATGAAAGTGCTTATGCCACTACTGCAAAGGTGGTTGAAACTACTGTGTCTGAGACCTAAAGTGGGATATAAAATTCCCATGGGTCATGTTAAAAGAGTTATGAAAAATCCATTTACAGGAGATGGAACTAAGTCGGCACGCGAGCACATGGAAATAATTGAGGACATATGTGGCTTATTCAGACTACCTGGTATTTCAGAGGATCAGGTAAAAAGGAAGCTATTGTATTTGTCTTTATCTGGTAATGCTCGTGATTGGTACAGGTCTTTGGATGAAGAGGTCCAGAATGAATGGAGTATCTTGAGGAAGGTTTTCTTTCTTAAATATTTTACTCCTAAAGAAGCTTATGATAACCGCTGCTATATATTCAATTTCTGGCCACATCTGGGAGAGAGTATTACTCAAGCTTGGGGGAGGTTAAAGGAACTCCTTCGCAAGAATCCATGTCATGATCTTACAAGGAAACTTATATTGATAAACTTTTATGTGAGACTACCTATGAAGCACAAGGAGATTCTGGATAATTCATCTGGTGGAAGTTTTACTAATAACACTGAAGAAGAAGCATGGAATTTATTGGAGACTATTTCTGAAAATACTAGCCACTGGGATCTTGATAAAGGTAATGAGCCATATTTTGATTATAATATTCATGTGTAGAGAATTTCTCTACTTCTATTTGTTTAAAAATCTGAGTGATACTTTTGGTCTTGATCCTTATGTTATAATTGAAATAGCTAAAGGTTTTGCTGATCATATCTGTGTTCCAAAAAGTGGATTTGAAGTTTATGTTGAACCTGTTAAACAATCTATTGTTGTTCCTAAAGTTATTAAACAGGTTGAACCAATGTCATCTGTGACAATTGAGGAGTATGTTGAACCACCTCCATTTCCAAACCAAGTTAAGGAGAATTTACTTAAAGCTGTTACTAACAAGAGTAACAAAAGATGTTCTCAGCCTTATGAACAGGTGGAAGTCAACACTCAAATTTCTGTTATCAAGCAACTAAATGAAGAAGACCCAGTGGATGTTTATCTATGTGAAGATGCTACCAAAGTCATCAAAGGTAATTCGGCCAAAGTTGGGAAACCTGTTATATCATGCTCTATTGGGACTTCAAGTTATCATGGTCTATGTGATATTGGAGCAAGTATTAGTGTCATTCCATATTCTCTTTATCTTGAGATCAAGCCTGATATTGATCCCATTGTTATGGAAGAGACAGGTATGACAATTCAACTTGCTAATAAAGATTATATTAGTCCATTTGGAATTGTTAGAGATGTTGAAGTATTGATTGGCAAAATAAAATACCCTGCTGATTTTATTGTGCTTGGTTGTCCTCAAGATTCATTTTGTCCTATCATTTTTGGTAGACCTTTCTTACATACTGTTGGTGCTGAAATTAATTTGCCTAAAGAGAAAGTGTTTATTAAATGTGCTGGTGAGAAACTTGAATTTAACTTTTCCAAATTTGCTGATAAACATGTTGAGAAAGAGCCAATTCCTAATAATTTAATTGAAACTCTTGCTCATATAGCTGTAGCTTCAACTGATGTTGTAGAACGTTATATGCTTAATCAAGATGAACCATTTAATGATGAGGAAAAAGAGGCTTTGGAACAAATATTATGGCAACAACCACCACAATTACAATTGCATATCCCACCTGATAATTTAGGAGTGCTACCACCACCTAAAGGGGATCCTAGTTTTGAATTGAAACCTTTGCCTGCAAATCTGAAATATGCATATTTGGATGAGAAGAGCATATATCCTGTCATTATTAGTGCTAACCTTTCAGCTGAAGAGGAAGAGAAATTACTTGATGTGCTAAAAGCTCACCGACCAGCCATTGGATACTCTCTTGATGATCTTAAAGGTATAAGCCCCGCTCTATGTATGCATAAAATTAATCTGGAGGAAGATGCAAAACCTGTTGTTGATTTTCAACGCCGCCTCCATCCAAAAATGAAAGAAGTGGTAAGGAAAGAGGTAATAAGACTTATTGAAGCTGGTATCATTTATCCTATAGCTGACAGTAAGTGGGTTAGTCCTGTTCATTGTGTTCCTAAAAAGGGTGGAATGACTGTTGTTCCAAATGAAAAGGATGAACTTGTGGCTCAACGTACTGTAGTTGGTTATAGGATGGTTATTGATTTCAGAAAATTGAATAAAGCAACTCGAAAAGATCATTATCCATTGCCATTTATTGATCAAATGCTAGAAAGGTTGTCTAAACACTCTCACTTTTGCTATCTAGATGGTTATTCAGGTTTCTCGCAAATTCCTGTCCATAAGGATGATCAAGAAAAGACCACTTTTACTTGCCCATATGGTACTTTTGCTTACAGGAGAATGCCATTCGGTTTATGTAATGCTCCTGCTACTTTTCAAAGATGCATGAATGCTATATTTGCTGATTATATTGAAAAGATAATGGAGGTTTTTATGGATGATTTTTCTGTGTATGGTACTTCCTTCGATAATTGCTTGTTCAACCTTAACAAAGTTTTACAGCGTTGTGAAGACCAACACTTGGTTCTTAATTGGGAGAAGTGTCACTTCATGGTTACTGAGGGTATAGTTCTTGGGCATAAGATTTCTGGAGAAGGAATAGAAGTTGATCCAGCAAAGATTGAAGCTATTGAAAAACTACCATATCCAAGGGACCTCAAAGGTATAAGAAGTTTTCTTGGGCATGCAGGTTTTTACCGTAGGTTCATTAAGGATTTCTCCAAAATATCAAAACCTCTAACCAATCTTCTGCAAAAGGATGTTCCTTTCTCTTTTAATGATGATTGCATTGAGTCCTTTAATATTTTGAAGAATGCTTTAATCACTGCTCCCATTATTCAACCTCCTGATTGGAACTTGCCTTTTGAAATTATGTGTGATGCTAGTGATTATGCAGTTGGGGCTGTTTTGGGCCAACGTGTTGATAAGAAACTGAATGTTATTTATTATGCTAGTAGAACACTTGATGCTGCTCAAAAGAATTATGCTACAACTGAGAAAGAATTTTTAGCAGTACTGTTTGCTTGTGACAAGTTTAGACCTTATATTACTGATTCAAAAGTCACAATACATACTGATCATTCTGCTATTAAATACTTGATGAATAAGAAAGATGCTAAGCCTAGACTAATAAGATGGGTACTTCTATTGCAAGAATTTGATTTACATATTGTTGATAGGAAAGGGGAGGATAATCAAGTTGCTGATCATCTCTCTAGGATGGAAAGCATACCTGATGATCCTATTCCTATTAATGATAGCTTTGTTAATGAACAACTTGCAATTGTTAATGTTTCTAGTGCTAAAGTTGCATCTCCTTGGTTTGCCAACTATGCAAATTTTATTGTTGGTAAAGTTTTGCCTCCACACTTCACTTCTCAACAAAGAAAGAAATTCTTTTATGATCTTAGACATTATTTTTGGGATGATCCTTTCCTCTATAAGAAAAGTGTGGATGGTATTATTAGACGTTGTGTACCTGAGCATGAACAACAGGCTATTATAAGAGATTGTCATGACAGTCCCTATGGAGGGCATCATGCAGGAGATCGCACAGGAGCAAAGGTATTACAATCTGGTTTCTATTGGCCTACTTTATTTAAGGACTGTGCTGAATATGTTAAATCTTGTGATAAATGTCAAAGAGTAGGAAACATTGGTAGGAGGAATGAAATGCCTATGAATTATTCATTGCCACTTGAACCATTTGATGTGTGGGGTTTTGACTTTATGGGTCCTTTCCCAGAATCAAAGACAAAGCATACTCACATTTTGGTTGCAGTTGACTATGTTACAAAGTGGGTGGAAGCAATTCCAACCAAAAGTGCAGATCATGCCACAGCAATGAAGATGCTCAAGGACATCATTTTCCCCAGGTTTGGTGTTCCTAGGTTCTTAATTACTGATGGTGGTTCTCATTTCTTGCATGGTGTTCTTAGAAAAACTTTGGCAAAATATGATGTTAACCATAGAATTGCATCTCCTTATCATCCTCAAACAAGTGGGCAAGTTGAATTAAGCAATAGGGAAATTAAACTCATTTTGGAAAAGACAGTGAATAAGTCTAGATCTGATTGGCCAATTAAGATTAATGATGCTTTGTGGGCTTATAGAACTGCTTTTAAAAATCCTATGGGAATGTCTCCTTATAAAATGGTTTATGGAAAAGCTTGTCACTTACCTGTTGAACTAGAACATAAAGCTAGATGGGCTATTAAACAACTGAACTTTGATTTTAAAACTGCGGGAGAAAAGAGAATTCTTGACCTAAACCTACTTGACGAATGGAGAAATGAAGCTTATGAAAGTGCCAGGATGTTTAAAGAAAAAGTTAAGATTTGGCATGACAAGAAAATTAAGAAAAAGGAATTCAAAGTAGGTGATCAAGTTTTATTGTATACAACTCTCGTTTCAAGTTTTCTGCAGGGAAGCTAGCTTCAAAGTGGCAGGGACCATTAGTGATACAGGAGGTGTACCGTTCAGGAGCTATCCGTCTTCACGGTGACATGAAAGGTAAACCTCATGTAGTCAATGGACAACGCCTTAAACCTTATATTGCAGGAAAGAGCTTCATCGGAAGGGTGGAGGAGTTGAATTTACAAACACCGGAGAGGTAATTGAGAGAAACCGTGCAGTTTCAGAAACCCTAAATCAATAGAAGGTAACTTACTTTGGAAAGTTTCTCGGAATTGCATAAATTTTACGGAGGTCAATTTTTATGGAAATCATCGTATGGGACAAGAAAACTGGACGAAACGGAGACCCGAGGGAGAAAGAGAGGGGCCCACGCGGCCCATGTACCTGGCCGCGTGGGGCTGTCCCTTTTCCACCTCGGAGTCCTTTTTCGTCTCGTTTTCGATCCCGACGCTTCGCCTTGACCCAAAAACTCTCAATATATACCCCTCTCTGTCGATCTAATCTCGCACCGAGCGTTCTCGAGCGATTCTTTCTTTTGCTGTTTCTGCCTGTCAGGTTTTTAGCCATGTCTTCGGGAGACTCCTACCAATGCTCCTCCATGGACGACGATGATGATGAACTCGATGGGTACAGCCCCACGTCCATATGGAGGAGGAATAGGAAGAGGAAGGACTACTCCGACGATGAAGACTACAAGCTTGATGAAGAGGAGATGGACAAGCAAGAAGCTGAAGAAGAAGAGCACAAGCCCTCCGTCGACATCGCGCCCTTGGCGACAGCACCTCCATCACCCATTGCTGTTGCCGGCGTGAGGGTGAACCACTCTCTTGGAAACAAGAGGCGGGGCGCGCGCATGCAGACCGGAGGGAAGGTTCCCAGGCACTTCCTTGCGAGCAAAAACGTAGCTTCTACTCTTATTGACAGGGAATTTCAGCGCACCACTCAAGAGAACTATCCTGGTGAATGGGATCGCAAGATCCCAACAAGAAGGTGCCAAGCCCGAGTGGAAGCCTTGCAAAGAGTCGGTGGAGAAGAATCTCATGCAAAAACTGGGAGAAGCCGCAAAAGAGTTCGAAAAGCTTACAACCTCATGATGAAGATCATTGGGGATCTTGAAGATAATTATTATGAAGGCAATGTGAAAGAAGAGAGGAGTTCTAGCAAGACACCAAGCTTGGGGGAGTTCCATCTAGTCTTTCTCTTTATCAATCTATCATATCTATCTAGTCATGGTGTGCTTTGCTTTTATCGATTAGTTATCAATATCTCTTAGGCGTGTGTGAGCTCATGGAGCATTATCATGTATCCCTATCTTATGGTTTATCAATGAATATTAAAGTATGGTGTCATCCATGATTCTCTTGTTTGGGGATTTATGGGTAACACTCATGCAAATGAGCGTGGCATATTTAGAATTTCAATCACATCTTGCCTTGAAATTAATTAACTTGAGTATGTTGGACAATTATAGAATTATCTCAATATAGAAGAAGTAAAAAGACTTGTGAATTAATAGTTTGAGGTTAAGATATAGTCTTGTAGGATAAGAAGTTGAGAAGACTTAATGAAAAGGATATAAAACACTCTTGTTACAACCTAGTATCTTTTGAGCAAATTAATGATCATGGATATTTCAATACTTATGCTCTTGAATGTGAATGAAAGGAAGGCACCTGAAATTTCAGCTAGCCATGGAAAGTGTAAGAAAAGGGTTGTGTAGAGCATGGGAACTTGATTGAGATATCCATGACTAAAGTTTGCACTAGTTACTAGTCAAGCAAGAGTGATAACAATTTTTATATCTATCTGTCTTTTCATTTGTCTTCTTTTGAACTTGTTATCCAATGAGAGTTTATCTTGTCTTTGAATTTCAGCAAAGTATAAAAGATTATAATGCTTGCCATGAAGTGCAAAAGCATGTGAAAAACAATATGATTCGATTGTCCAACATACAATGGTTATTTGCTTTCAAAAGTAAGGGGTGATTGCTAGAGTTCTACTTATGTTGCCCTCATATGTATGAGTTTTAGATCATTAATCTTATCTTGCAATTGAATATGATGATGATACAATGCCCGTATTTATTTATCAACCATAAGTCCATTGATGCATGTAATGATCTATGTCCTTACTTACTCGAGGACGAGTAAAGGTTTAAGCTTGGGGGAGTTGATACGTGCATTTTATATCATCATTTATATAACTTTTAGTATCATACTAGAATGTTATTTGCATGATTATATGATTGTTTCTACATGTTTTAGATGATTTTGGGGACTTTCATACAAAGTCCCTATTTTTGGTATTTAATTTCTGGGAGGCAGAAAACCTCCTTTTTCTTGTCTTTAATGTTTCAGGAGCTACAGGACCAAATAATAAAAGGAAAAATACTGCGTCAGTTTTTCATCGGGAGAAAGGCAGAGGGAAGAAGACCGAAGAGAGGAGAGCCACGAGGGCCAAATGGGGGTGGCCCACGCGGCCCATGTACCTGGCCGCGTGGGACCACCCAAAGGCCTCGGGCACCTCCTCGCCTGGGGCTTTTTATCGACGCCTTCGTCTCGCCCGAAAAGTAACGCCCTAATTTTTCCAAGTCCATCCGAGGTCGCGGCGGCGGCGAAACTCCTGATCCCTTCCGAGGGGGGTCAGATCCTGCTGCTCCGGAACTCCGGAGAAGGGGGAAATCATCGTCATCGTCATCACCTCTCCTCCTTGGCGTGGGAGGAGGCCTCTACATCATCACCCCCATCAAGACCAGCACCATCACCATCATCATCACCGTGATCCACTCCGTTCCCCTCGCAGTTTGAGAGTTGCTATACCCTAGATACTTGTCTTGTGCTACTATTCATGTTTGTGATTGAGTACTTGTCATTATTTGGTGGTGAAGTTATAATTTCAGATTGTGTTGTACCACTGAATATATCATGTTCGCACGTTGTGAGTAGTTCCCGTATGTTCCTGAGGGCATAGGATGAATTGGCATTGATTTATATATGACATGTGTTGGTATTTTGTCAAGAGTTTATCTTTTATGTGATTCTATGATGGTGTTGTGCGAACGTCGACTGCACAACACTTCACCTTTATGGGCTCATAGGAGAACACCGTAGTGTAATGAATTGATGGAGACTTGGGAGGACACGTAAACCTGAGACCGAGTCATGAAGTTATATTATGAGGGTATTAGTATCGGGGACCTTAGAGTGTAATGCTATGGTGGGACTTTAGTCTTAATAATTCTTGTGCAGTCATTTGCTTGGCCACATGATCCATCATAAGGGGTTGTAGTTTATTTATTTAGCTATACCTAATTATGGCTCCGTCCAAAGAGATTAAAACTTGACAAGATATTCAACGTGTTGTTTAATAAATCTCTATGCCTAGCATCATCCATGCCGCCCTCGGGAACGTTTGCCACATATAAGTTACACATCACTTGAGCTTGTCCTTTTGCCACATAAGAGGATTGGGCTTTCTCTCTTTGAGAGCTTTCACTTGCTACTATCTGTTATCTGCTTGCAATATACAACTGAAAATACCAAAAACACTGCATCTTTTATTGTTTTATTTATCAATCTTACTAACCAATACCTTCAGCTCCTCGTGGGTTCGACAACCTTTTCTAATTGAAAGGTACTACAATTGATCTCCTGCACTTGGGAGCCATCAGTTGCGCCTGCGTTTTTGAGCCCAAAAGGCATTGTGGTGTAGCAGTAGACCCCGAGTGGGGTTATGAACACCGTTTTCTCCTCGTCCTCTTCCTTCATCCTTATCTGGTGGTAACCCGAGTAAGCATCCAGGAAGGACGAGCGAGCGCACCCGGCGGTGGAGTCGACGATTTGGTCGATTCGAGGTAGTGGAAAGTGATCCTTTGGACAGCACTTGTTGAGTGCTGTAAAATCTACACACATCCGAAGGATATCTGTGTGCTTTTTCTCTACGAGTACGGGTTGGCCACCCATTGTGACTTCTTGATCTCTCTGATGAATCCTGCTGCGAGTAGCCTGTCGACTTGCTTCAACTGCAGTTCTTTTTGGGCCGGATATGCGGCGCATTGTTTGTTTGACTGGTTTAGCACCTGGAAGTAGCTGGAGAGAGTGCTCGGCGAATTCCCTGGGAATACCTGGCATGTCTGCTGGACACCATGCAAATATCCCAGTTCTCACGGAGGAATTCGACGAGCGCGCTTTCCTATGCGATAGGCAGACTCGACGAGACATTAACTGTCTTGTTTGGATCAGTCGGGTGCACCTGATGCAATCTTGTGTCGTTGGCGGCACTGAATGCTCTGTCGACTGCCACCTTTTTGTGCTCTGCATAAGTGTTCGATCGTTGGAGACCGCTAGATCAGCGAGTGTTGCTTCCATGCCAAACATCTCAGAGATTTTGCTGAATTCTCGGTCACAAGAGTCAGACTTTTGGAAGTTCCCCTTGACTGTGATTACTCCTTTCGGTCCAGGCATCTTCAGCTGGAGGTATGCATAATGTGGCACCGCCATGAATCGAGCGAACGTCGGACGTCCAAGTATAGCATGGTATTGTGACTTCCAGTCGACCACTTCGAACTCAATCGACTCTGTCCTGAAGTGGTTTTTGTCCCCGAACGTCACGTCGAGTTGTATGGTGCCCTCTGGGCTTATTGCTTTCCCTGGAACGATAGCGTGGAAGGTATTTGAGGACCTTGGCAGATTTTCGACTGACCTGTTCATTTTGCGGAGCGTATCTGCGAAGATGATGTTTATGCCGCTCCCACCATCCATGAAGACCTTGGACATGGCGTAGCCTCCAATTTGCGCGTCGAGTACCAGAGCAGAGTGCCCTAGTCGAACAACTGATGGAGGGTGATCCTCTTTGCTGAAGCTAATTGTAGTTTCGGCTCCCTTCAGGTATTCTGTTACCGCAGGAGGTGACATGACCGCCATGTTTACTTGTCGAGTGCGAAGTTTTTGCTCCTTGTTGGAAGGTCGACCTTTTTGTATCATGTACATCTGCCCTTGGGGTGGAGGGTACTGTGTCTCGTCCACCCGAGGTATGTGCTGTATGGCACCCGCGAGGTTTTCCACCTGCAGCAGGCTGTGGTGGTGGAGGTGGTGCCATCAGAACAGGCACGTTGTTTGGCTGAGGCACGGGTGCAGGTGCTTGTGCGGCTGCTGCCTTTCTTCGATTTACGTAATCAGTCGCCATTTGGTCGAACTCCCTGCAGTTTCTCATCAAGTGATTGGATCGCAGCTTTCCGTCGTCCCCCTTGTGCAAGTGGAATATGCAATCAGCGTCCATCTTTTCTTCGAATGATCGCTCAGATTGTGCCCGTGACTTGCGCCAGTCCTTCCTCTTGTAGCTATCACTGCGTTGGCCGCGATCTCGGCTGTCTCGATGATCGTCTCGACTGTCCCGTCGATCTTCTGATCGCTGGTCGCTTCTGTCTTGGTCATTGCGTGGTGTAGTGAATCCAGCCGCCATGAATTCGGGTCTATCGTCGTCGTAATGACGTTTTGAACGCTTGCGCCTTCGATCATCCCTATATGAGTCTCTGCGGCTTCGACTGCCGCTTTCATGATTGTCACGGGGTGAGGACCCGCGTGTTGTGCGCGCCATATCTTCTCCATCTGCCCACTCAGTCGCGGTCATCAAGAGGTTAGCCACAGAGGTTGGCTTTTTGCGACCGAGTGCTTCTTTGAGGTCATGCCTGGCGAGTCCCATTATGAAGGCATCCATGGCCATGTCTTCTGAAATTACTCCAACTGAGTTGCGTATCTCAGTCCATCGCCTGATGTATGACCTCAGCCTTTCGTCTGAACGTTGCACGCAGGCCCGTAGCTCTTCGAACGTTTTTGGGCGCTCGCACAGAGGTTCAAAGTTTTTGATGAAGTCCTCGCGGAAGTGATCCCACGAGTCGTATTTTGATGGAGGTAGGGCCTTGAGCCAATCGCGGGCTGTGCCTTCGAGCATGAGTCGTATGTATTGCATGGCTGTGGTGTTTGTGCCTCGCTGGCACGCGACAGCCAGCCTGTAGTCTTCCAGCCACCCGGAAGGTTCCTGTCGACCCGTGTACTTGGGCTGTTCAGATGTGAGTTTGAACCCTTTGGGCATCCGTGTCTCGCGGACGCGTCGAGTGAAGCACAGAGCTCCATGTGGCTCAGGCTCTCGATCGGAGTATGAGTCGCTACTGTATGATCTGCGTGACCTGCTCCTGGACCTGTGCCTTCGCGAGCCGCTTCTTTCCTTCGAGTGGTGGCGACGACCACTGTGATTATGATCTTCCCGAGGCGCGTCGACTAGGCCACGGTCTCGACTCCCACCTGGAGTTCTTGGAACTTGGCGTATAGCCTTTGCAGCTAAGGCGAGTGATTTGATCTGTTGGCGGTGTAGTTTTGCATTGGGGTCATCCGCTGGGGGCTTGATTGCCTCCAGGTATGCTGCAGCGGTGTAGAGAGCACCTGCTGCTGTTTTGGGTACCGGCAGTCCTTCCTCGTCGTATGTCATGAAGGAGTTGCCTAAGTTGCGGGTGAGTGCCGCCTTCTCGCCTGGCGAGAGGTGTGACAACCTTGATCTGGGTCTTGTGTCTGCTCGCCCGTGGAGCTCAGTGAGAGCTGTCTTCTGCGCGCACTCGACAAGCTAGCTTGCTTTTTGCGTTCTTCGAGTGTTGCTCTTATCTGCTTCAGTCGAAGTGACTCCTGCCAGTTGAAGTACTGGAAGGTCAACATCTCTTCTTGTGTTGCGTCTGCTGGCATCATTGTGCACTCCTGGATAACTTTATCTGCTTTTGCTGCCATCTCGGCAGTGATTGTGAGGGTTGTGTCTCCGTCCGGCATAGTGACTGTGCACGGGAATTCTGTAGGCCTTCGGCTGGCCACGGTTTCTGATGTTTCTGCGGCGATGGCCACATAGACCTGTTGGGGTATGACCCGAGGGTATGTGTATGTGCTTTCGAGTCCTGTCAAGGACTCGACATCTTCATCGAAGCTCATGTCTGAGTTCGTATGTTCGTCGAATGCTTCATCTAGACGGATCTCGCAGTCGACGCCTTCGTCTATGCTCATCTCGGCGTCGGCGAGGTTGTTATGAACTTCCAAGTCGAGGTTGTTGTTGGCGCAGATCTCGGAGTCGACGTGGTTGTCGATATGAGTTTCGAGGTCGTCGAAGTCGCTGAGGGAGATCCCGCAGTCGAAACTATCCTCGAGTGGGAGATCCAGCTCGGAATCGTTTGTGCGGTATGCTGATTCGACCTCCTCGCCCTGGAGCTCTTCAATGAGCTCTCGCATCTCTCGTGTGGACATGGTTGTTGCAGACGAACAAGCTTGGAGGGTCGACGATGGTATGGACACAGTTGATGGATCCGAAGTTGAAGGAGCCGCAACCGATGGAGCCTCGGGTGCGAAAGTCGCGAGTTGGCGTGGATCCGTCAAGTCCTGCACACCAAGCTTGTGGACGAAAAAATTGAACGAACCAACGGTTAAACCCAAACCTGACTCGAGATCGGAGAAGGCCTCCTGGAATCCTGGCGAGTTTGGCTCGAAATCCATCAGAGGATCCGATGCGCTTTTTGCAGGTGAAGCTGACGTATTGCCGTTTGTCGAGTGAGTCGGCGAGTTGCCGTGTGCCGCCTGAGTTGGCGAGTTCTGGTTTGTCGATGCAGCCGGCGAGTTGCCGTTCGTAGATCCGATCGGCGAGTCGCCGTTTTCCGATGGAACCGAAGAAACCGTGAGTCCAGCACTATTCTTTCCCACAGACGGCGCCAATTGACGAGGTGTATCCTCATCAAATCCCATGGTTAAGGACCTAGGGTTGAGATTATGAGGACAGAACGTGGTAGTACTGGTAGTTTCGTCGGCTGACAAGCAGAGGCAAAGATTTACCGAGGTTCAGGCCCCTCGGGTGGAGGTAAAGACCCTATTTCCTGCTTGTCTGTTATTGATCGCTGGGGATTATGTGGTTACAAGGTGGCTCCGGTGAGATGACAATCTCGCAAGAGCTTTGGTGGTTCGAGTATGGCTTGGTCCTAGATCGGCACCCCTCCCAGCCCTTAAATAGGCTGGGTCTCGGGAGTTTGTAACCGACCTAGTTTACACATAAGGAAAGTATAAACCGACTATGTCTATGCCTAAACTTGGAAGTTACTCCATCTTGTTGGGCCTCTCGTCTTAGGCTTCGAGTCGTATCTACGCTAGTTGGGCTTTTAGTCATCACGTGCACCAGGTACCCTCACGGTAGGGTACCCGAGATGTATATCCTTGTCAGTTACATAAAACAATGTTTAGGGAGCTCCTATATCTCGCCTTCAGACGAACTACCCCGAGCCGCCTGAAGAACGGACCAGTAGGCCGGATCACTTAATCTGTGTTTTCACTTTTTCCTCGGTTTTTTATTTTTATTTTTATTTTCATTTGTTTATCTAATTCAAATATTTTTAAATTTTTAAATAATAATTACATATTTGAATGTTTTTGAAATTTGAATATTTTCAATTTTTAAGATACTTTATATTCAACATTTTTAAATCTGACTTAGAAAATAATTGAACAATTTTCAAATATGGTTTTAAAAATTGAACTTTTTTAAAAAGTTTTAATTAGGAGCATTTTAAAATCTAAATATTTTGTCGAGTCTAGACATTTTTTTGAATCTCGACAATTTTAAAATCTGAACATTTTAAAATTTGTTTTTTAATCAAATTTTGATCGTTTCCAATTATGAACACTAATTTGAAATCTAAAGATTTTTCGAGTTTGACAATTTTTGTTTGCACTTTTTTGAGTCAGAACCTTTTTTAGAATTTTGAAGTTTTGAAAAACTAAAATTTAAGTTTTTATTTATTTAAAATCCTAATATTTTTTGAATCATGAAAGCTAAAGAAATAAAAACAGAAATAACATAAAAGAAAGGAAAAGAAAGAAACAAAGAAGAAAAAAGGTGTTCCCCAGCAGCTCCAGTGTCAGATTTGGCCCAGAATAGAGCAGCAGCCCAAGCCCTAGAGAAGACACGTGGTGTGGCGCGGCGCGCGGGACCGACGAGCTGGCATCCTCACGCGTCTCTCGCAAGCTTTTGTTTTACGCTTTTTCACACCGCATGCATGCTGAGTTGCTGACTCGTGCTCCCACGTCAGCATCGTTAATTCCGCGTGGACCGGCGGTACGTAGCAGACAGGGGCTCGCGGACGCGTAGGGACTGGGTCGCAAGTCAACGGTCAAAACTATGTGCAGCTCCAAGTCATCATCTTCCTAACTTCCTTCCCTTGATCCAAGATCATCTTGAGATCTCCCACCCTAACTTCGTTTCCCTCTAAACAAGCTACGACTACACTATGCACTGTAGCAATTAGAGCTATAGGTCCGTGTTGCAGTAATGCAATTTAGTCAGAAGTTGGCGGTACCCGGCAGGTGTGAGAGAACCAGGAGAACAGATGCAGAAGAAAAACCTGAGGAGATGAGCCAAAAAACTGAATGGATTGTTATATTCATAATACTGAAATGTATATGTGAAGAACAACTTCCTTTACAAAAGAGCCTGAGGGTGCTAGAAAGAATTTGCACGCTACAAGCCCGGAGGGAGCACATACTCAATAATTTACACTAGTACTGTATAACCTACCCTGAGACCTGACAAAGAACAAACGAAACAATGTGTATGATGACTGGTCAAAATCAGTCGCGGTTTCTAAGCAAGTACCTATAAACGAGCACAAGAGAGACCGAAAAATAGCTAGACGCCCAGATCGATCGGCGTCAGATGAGAGCAGGGAGCTTGAATGGTCAGCTAGCTCTTGATGTCGTTGGTGCCCTTGCTAGGGCCCGACGGCGCCATCCTCCCCCTGGGCTTCATTCCCAGCAGCGCCTCGACCCGTTTGTCGGCCGGCACGACCCGCTGCTCCTCGGTCGACATGGCTGCAGCCGGGAGGGCGATCGTCTGCACGGCCGCGGCGGGGCTGCCAGCAGCAGCAACTGGTTGCCGCAGGGGGCTGCTGGCACTGCAGGTTCGCGGCATCAAGACGGTGAGGAGGAAGAGCAGCACGAGGAGGACGACGATCCGGAGAGAGCGCTTGTTGTTTACCGCCATTGATTTGTTGCAGCTGGCGAGAGGAAGGAAGAAAACTGTAACGATCCGGAGGTTATGTGTTGGATCACGGTGGGAGGAAAGATATGGTGCTATCAGACGAGTGAAAGGATTTTATACAGAGGGGAGGCAATCAGGCAAGCGAGAGTCGTCTCTCGTCGGTGTAGGGTGGAGACAAACTTGGTGGGCAAGTCAAATGGAGAGGAATTTGTGTGTGTGTCCGCGTGACGACGACGACGACGACGGCGAGGCGGAGGATGTCGTGTGCTTGTGGTCAACCAAATCAAGATCGAGCTACTCCCAATCCTTCGTTGGGACGGAGGATGCATCCGAGTTAGTGAAAAGAGTATGAAAGATGAGAGCTTGCCGGTGTAGACGTGTGGAGAAAGATAGCTACTCCAGCTAGCTGGAAGTTACCCGATCGATCGAGTGGACTTTGGTTAATTTAGTGGCGCCGCGTGAGTGCGTGTGCATTGAAGTTGGCGCGTCATGCACCGCGCGTCTTTGCTTCCTTGCTTGCCTGCCTGTCTGTGCATATCCGTCTGGAGGCAGCTCATGCAACGTACCTTTGCAGTTTGCATCCATCCATAGTTCCATACACGCGGCCAAAAGGTCTATATGTCCCTGTGATCTTGTTGTCCACGTAGGTTCCTGGTCACACAGCACATTACCAGCTCTGCCCTTCTAGCTACGTATGCTCAAAACAGTGAAAAGATTCTGCCATTTTAACGTTGTTGTCGAGTGCAAGCTAGCTAGCTAGGAGTTAGTTCGAATTCTTCCGGTTCAGGTGAAAGATGACTGACTTTTTGCATCGAAAGAGATTGCTGGCAAGTAGCAGCACTTGCTTACCTGTAACTAATTTTATGCTTAACTTCAAGTCAAGGCAAAGACTTAGCAGTGACATGCGCACTGCTTTCTGGTTAGATGAGAAAGTCAACTTTGAGATGTGTCACAAGTCACCACAGCTTCTGGACGTGTGTATCTGCATCTTCTTTTGTCCCTCCAAATTCCAAACTGAAACTTAACCAGCTAAATAATGCGATCGCAAGCATATTGCAGGAACATGTTGGGTTCGTTACCGGATTTCTGAAGTTTCAAGATCACTTTGCAGTCGGCAAAGCATTTGCCAAGGGTAAGCCCTTGACAAAGCCCGTCAGCATAGATTAGATTGGCAAAGATGCTAAGTTAATCAAAAACGTTGACAACATAAGTATGATATGTTATTCAAGCCAAGTAAATTCCAATTTTACCGGTGATCTAGTGACACTTTTTTGAAACTTCTGTACATAGTTTGAAAGAATGACGAGAATCTAACCCGGACGACGTTATCATGAGTTGTCCCTCGATAAGGCACAACACGTCTTGTGGCTCCATCCATCATGTCACCCAATCAGACATCAAGCGGTAGCATCGATCGGTAGAAAGGTTTGACGTGGGCGCTAAAAAGATTTAAATTCAAAAGTAAAATGCCAATTTAAGTGTGTCATTCCTTTTGGTGTCCTGCAGTCTTTAGCAACTCTCATTAGATAATCTTAGCCGACCTCAAATACCCCAAGCAGCATGGCTAAGGCATACACATCCATTTAGTCTAGTTGAAAACATGAACTTTGATCCTAACTATCCTGCTATTGAAACCGATGTGTGTGTCAGCGAATTCTGCTAATCTGTCATGGATAGAGTAAAGTTCATCTTAAACCGAAAGAGTCAATGGAAGTAGAACCCCGGCCTTACAATCCCTGAAATCAGCGACCTCAAAAGTTTGATCCCAACCTTTTCCATGAATTCAAGGGTTAATTAAAACCATGTATAAATGAATGGATGGCAGGATATATAGACCCGGGTGGTCACAACGAAATTAAAAGGAAGTATAAATAACAAAAGGAGAGCGTCTTTGGCTGAGTTTCAGTGCTCCTGCTATTTAGAAAAAAATCGAAAACCCAAATTACGAGTTTCAAAAAATTCTTTTTTTTCTAGATATAGCCAATGCCAATGGTATATCCTACAAACGTAAAAAATATCACTTTAAAATACTTTGAATTATGGCTAAACAAAAAATACAAATTCTGATAAATTTTAGAGACATTAAAATATGCGTACGAAAATCCATACTTTTGTCTTTTGTGTAGCTCAAAATACAATGTATTTTAAATTGCGGTAATCTTCACTCAAAAGAAAATCAATCTACAACTGCGTTGCCGGCCCTGCGTGCGGCAGCCGGCGGCGCTGACTCATCTACTGTCGCCCTGCAGAGCGGGCAGGTGTGGTTCCTGCGCAGCCACGCGGCGACGCACCCGGTGTGGAACATGTGGCCGCAGGCCGGCAGGACGCTGCGCCCGTCACCGCCGGCCTCGTACGGCTCCATGCAGATCACGCACGAGCTCCGATCGTCCGCACCGTCGTGATCGTGATCAGCAGCAGGTGGCTGCTGGTGCGCGGGGACGCCACCAGGTACGCTCGGATCGGGCACTTGCTCCCAGTCATCCGGGATCGGCGTCTGGCAGTTGCGCCGGCTGTCAGCGAACGTCTTGATCTTCTCGGCGCTCTCCTTGACGAACGACGCGGTGGCCGTAATCTTGTCGCAGGCGGCGATGAGGGTGTCACATGTTCCTGAAATCCAAGCCATCACACCATCGAAGCCGACCATGGCGGACAGACACGGGATGGGATCGGTCCCCGGCGGCGATCCCTCGACGAGCGGGCTCGTTTACCAGCAATCGACTGGCTTCGAAACCTTTGTTTGTGCGGTCAATTGGCTCCGCGAGGTTAGATGTGAATATTGACTTCGGTAGTTAATTAGGTTATGCGTGGGAATTAACCGTCCAGATTGTTCTTCAAGAGTTGGAGCTGGACTCGATCGACCCCAGTCCCCAGAGCGTGCCGCGTCACGTCTCTTGAGTCCTGACCTAGCGTTTGCTACGGAAGCCAGCCAAACTGCTCGCTACTCTTGACATGTATCCGACTTTTTGATTGTCTACGGAATTTGAACGTGAGTTTATAGTACAGAAGTTTTGGTCGATGTTTATATGAACTGCCAATCTTATACAAACAACACATTATTTGAACTAATTATGATTCGAACCTTAAATCTGAGTAGTTAAAATGCCTCAAATGATACGTACTCTCGCCGTTTTTAAATAAGTGTATTTCCAATTTTCTTTGAAAGTCAATTTTCAATAATTAACCGCGTTTATACAAAAATATCAACATTTATATCACCAAAATTAGTAGCATTAGATTCAATAAAATATCACCATATACTTATTTTGTTTCACAAACATTGATTTTCTTGTACAAACTCGATCAAATTTTGAAATAGTTTGAGTCTCCAAGAAAATTGAAAGTACACTCTTTTAAAAACGGAGGGAGTATGGAGAATCTCAAGCATTATACCCAAAACACAAGGCCCTAAACGCCAGGTAGGGGCTGGCTCTAATTTTTGGGGCCTTAGAGCATTTCCAACAGGCGCGCAACACTCCGACGCGCTAATTTTTTTTGCAGCGCCAAAATAGCTTTTTAGCGCGCTGAGCGTCTGTTTTGGTTTAGCAGAAGCGCTATAATTTAGCGCGCCGCAAGTAGCGCTCCAGCAGTGGCGCAAAACTCCAGCGCGCCCAGCAAAAACAACAGTTGCACTCAAGCATATAACCAAGAAGATCAAACATGCACAAAATAAATCAACAATAAATAGTTTAATTATTATTACAACACAAACAAATAGTTTTTCTTCAATACAACAAATAGTTCACCAAATAATAGAATAAATAGTCCAGCAACAATACAACAATCATACAACAAACATACACCTTCAACTCATTGTTGCCCATTCCATGTCCACCACTCATCGATTAGATCATTTTGAAGCTCATCATGCTTTTCATTAGGTCTAATGGCATGATAAGATGCAACAAACCGGGCCACCCTCTCAGCCCTCCTCCGCACTTGCACGGGATGTCCCATCAACTCATAGTGAGCATAGTCTAAATCTTGCTCGCGCTCATTCTCGATGATCATGTTATGCATAATCACACAAGCGGTCATGATGTACCAAAGCATGTCTTGATCCCAAAATCTAGCCGGTCCTCTCACAATAGCAAATTGGGCTTGCAAAATCCCAAATGCTCTCTCCACATCTTTCCTAGCCGCCGCTTGAGCATTGTGGAAATCAAGCATTTTCTTACCTTGCGGTTTGTGAACCGGTTTCACAAATGTTTGCCACCTTGAGTAATGCCATCCGCAAGATAGTAGCCATAGTTGTATGTATGGCCGTTTGCTACAAACTCTACAAGTGGAGTTTCACCTTTTGCAATCTTATTCATGAGTGGTGACCGATGAAGAACATTGATGTCATTGAGAGATCCGGGCATTCCAAAAATAGCATGCCAAATCCAAGTCTCATGATCGGCCACCGCTTCAAGGATTATAGTGGAAACTTTTTTGTGTCCTTGGAATTGTCCATGCCATGCCACGGGACAGTTCTTCCAACTCCAATGCATGCAATCAATTGAGCCAAGCATACATGGGAACCCCCGAGAGGCGTTGAACTCCAAAAGCCTAGCTGTGTCTGCAGCATTGGGAGCTCTCAAGTATTCCTTACCAAACACTTGCACAACTCCAACTGCAAAGCGCTTGACACACATAATGGCTTGACTCTCGCCCATTGCCAAGTGGTCATCGACTAGATCCGCCGGAATACCGTATGCCAACATACGCAAAGTGGCGGTCACCTTTTGAAAGGTGCTATGCCCTAGCTCACCGGCGACATTCCTCCTTTCCTGAAAAAACCGATCATGCCTCGCCAATTTCTCCGCAATGTGTTTGAACAACTCGATGCTCATCCTAAAACGGCGCCGGAAATATGAGTCGGGGTATGTGGGATGTTCCACAAAATAGTTTCTCATCAATCTCTCGTAAGCACCGATCCTTTCCCTCCACAATTTCTAACGACCGAAAACTGAACCACCGTGCTTCGGCCTTTTGTTGGCGTGGATAGCTAGGATCATTGCGAGGTTCTCCTCCTCTTGAAGATCAAATTCTTCATCTGAAGAATCATAGGACGAACTCATCTACAAATATTAATTTAAACTACTTTAAAACTACAAACTAAATGCACCAAATTCATATACTAAATTAAAGTTTAGAGCAAAAATATACCTTGCAAGTGTTTTGGCAAACACCTTGTGCGCGCGGAGGTGCAAACGGCCGCCGGGCGCTGTTCGTCGGAGGAACTACGCGCTGGAGGGGTGGCGGTGAGGAAGGAGGTGGAGCAAGCAGCGGCGGCGCGTTGGGGACAAGCGGCGGAAGCGCGGCGGCGTCGGTGACGGCGGGCCCAAATTCAACGCCGCGGCGACCAGCGCGTGACCCGCGCAAATTGCGCGGCTAGACATTCTATGAATGTTAGACACTTTATTAATGTTATATGTTGTCGCAAATTTTTAAATTTGGACACATAATGTCTTATAACTATATATATTATTGATATTTTTACATATTTATTAATGTAACACGTGTATTTGCATTGTTGGATTGTAAAGTTCATTTGAACCTGTAGTTTAAACATCTTTTAATTATTGAGCTTATACCCTTTTTAATCTATTATTGTACTTGTTTTTGCTTTCGCCCTGGGTCACCGGAGGAGCGGAAGAAGCGCCCTGGGTCGCCGGAGGAGGTGGGGGAGAGGTGCGGCGCAGCGCCCGGAGGTTTCAGATCTGGTGGTTTGTCAATTCGCACGCAAGTTCATTTTCGTCCCGCACGCTGGAGCGGACGCCTCAAATACGCAGCTTTCAGTACCGCTTCGTCCAGCGCGCTAGCCCCTTTTTAGCGCGCGCGGGGTTATGCCGCGGCCGCTGGAGCACTGCTTTCGGCCTCGCGCGCTAAACTGACGTTTTTTTGGGCGCGTGGCTTATTAAGCGCCGTTGTTGGAGATGCTCTTACAAAAAAAGATATGACCATAACCGACACTTTACTTTGCACTTTAACAATTTGCTCCGGCCCGTGTGGGCGGGCTAAATTACTCAAGTGCAAATTTACCCTAAAATCCACCAACTCTAACCATGACTCAGTTTTTCTTTACTTTATTCAATGACATGTGGGACACATTTGTCATCGGGATATATGCGGCAGCCAGCGACAACAACATCATTGTTAGCGTGCTAGAAGAGGCTTGCCACTCTGAGTTGATTTTTTAGCCCTAGCGCCAACCACGAATTAGGGTTTGTGTTTAGCGACTCCCATGGAGATGTTCTAAATGATATGCATCTGGATCCATCACAACTCGACGGTGCTCATCGTGTGCTACCCCACTCTATCTTGTATCGACATAAACTACTACTTCTATCGAATCCACCAAAATCGTCTTAAGAATATGGTTTTGCCTCCACCCTCTCCCTTTTAAGCTCTTGGAGGTTGTTAGGCAACCTCGCTGCACTATCCATATAAGCCTAAGGATTCCTCTCGCCCATATGCACCCACAGATCGAGTACATTCGAACCATAACGATACAAATACAATAAGGACACATGTAGTGCCTCTGTCTTGCGACCACTCCGCCTCCTTCCAAGTTTCCTGGTATTGCTCTTTATCTGCTTCTTCCAAAACACACAGTTGGATCCCGATTTCCTTGAGTAACACCAAGACAATATGTAGAAAAATACATCACATGCACACACTCGATCAACATCGCTACCCTTATATGACCCCCATGCATTAAGAAAGATGAAGTCATCACTAACAACTTATGGTCCTTTGGCAACCCACTCGTCCACCGGTCCCTAACGGCATCTCCAAGGGAACTACCCATCCCCCCTCCACCCACCAAATTGTTTGTTTGAGAGGGTTTCCCAGATATTTGGTGGATGAGGTGGGGACAGGGTGCCCGAAGAGACAATAAAGGATTAGGTAAGTAAAGGTAATGATAAAATTTTCAGTTAATATAATCCATGGAAATACGATGACAAATGTGCTAACAAAAAACACGGGGTGTGAAATTATGAAACATACTAGCATATTTATCGTATTTCAAATAGTAGGGATAATCATTCACGTGGAGAGCCACAGCTATCATGGTCTTGGCATCGCTGTTGTTGTCCATCATGGTGATAAAGGTGTCAAAGTGGTAATAGTCGTAAGTTTTTTTTGAAATCACACTTTATAAATATAAAAGCTAGCAAGCCGTCTCATTAAAAACCTTCCAGTCCCCTTAGGTACCCTGGTAAGGAAAACAGTGCGTACGAAACTTGCAGCTCAACCGTTCATGGCAGTTACATCATTAGCTATTACAGGGATGATAAAATCAGGAGGTTCACTATGCCAAACACCCTGGCTCACCTCACTATACTTAGCTAATTCATGTGCTACCATATTTGCCTCCCGAGGACAATGCTGAAATCTGACACGTGCAAAACTTCGGCAGAGGAAAGTACAATCTTCATAAATTGCTGCCGCAGCTCCCAGAGAATTGCCACCATCTTGCATGATCTCGACAACCTCCATGCAGTCTGCTTCGACTATCAACTTGTTACAGCCCAAGTCTCCCGCGAGAACCAGCCCGTCTCGCAAGGCACACGCCTCAGCAGTGGTGGCATCCTCCACATTCAGAAGACTTCTTCTAAATCCACCAACAAAGGTCCCGAGGTGATCGCGTATAGCAGCACCTGTACCACCAGTACCTGTGTCCACATTGAAAGAAGCATCAATATTTAGTTTAACAAAATCTACCGAGAGTTTAAGCCAGCCATGTCTTTGTATCGGACCGGCACCCCACTTCTTTATTCTCTTATAGTCGTAAGTTGCGTTTATACGATTCCCCCAGATCCTATTATCCCTCCCCAGTACAAATTCTCGCGAGGCAGGGTTTTCCATCCAAAACCAGAAGAAATTACAACCCTTGGATTGCCCTGCTACTTCTTTAGGGACCGCTCGGTATGACTTAGGAAATTAATGCACGATGTGCACAATCAATCACTATCCTTGTTAGTAGGATCAGATCATTAGTCATCCTTAGTTTTTTTGTCATGACGAAATACAACACCCGTGGCACGGCGAGGTCGTGGAATGAGCAGTTGCGGACCGGGAATACAACCATTGGATTCAGATGAACCTAATTAAATCTTGCAAAACCAGTGGTAGATTAGTGTTTAATACTGTACCAATGAAACTTTTGTACAAACACTATGCACACAACAGGGTGAACCCAATGACTCTATTCTGTAGCTTCGCCACTCAGAATGAGCATGTGCATTGTTGTTCCATATATAGTCGCATACTACAAGCTGGTGATAGACACATTCCCCTATAGTTTGGTTGGTCTGAACTTTGCTCTAATGTGCATGGGCTATTGATATTTTGCAGGAATTCTTGAGTGACAAAAATCTGCTGAAATCCAAGTTTGAGGATTATCCAGCAAAACCGATCTCAATAGTACTTCATAAGTGCATATGAAACATCAGCTCAACTACAAAAGTTCATGACTATAGTGTTAGCTACGTGGAAACTGAAGTAAGAAGAAGAGAGAAAAAACGACAATATACATCTAGGGCTTCTTTCTACACCATATTGTCTGCCTCGTTGCCCTTCCGTGCGGCAATGGTTGCCCGGCAGAGCGGGCAGGTGGTGTGCGTGGTGTGCAGCCAGGTCGCGACGCAGCCCCTGTGGAAGACGTGGCCGCACCCCGGCAGGACGCTGCACCCCTCGCCGGCCTCGTACTGCGCCATGCAGATCACGCACGAGCTCTGGCTCCGGAGCAGCTCTTTCTCCTCCGACTCCGACGATGCAGAGCCGCTGTCTCGCTCGGCTATCTGCTTGTACGCGATGTCGGGTATGCTCCGCAGCAGCATCTCGACGGATAAAAACTTGCGCACGTGGCGGACCACCTCCGCGATCACGACGACGAGCGCCAGGGCGGCGCTGAGCGCTAGCAGGACGAGGAGGGTAATCAGGAGGCCCCAGATGAACCAATCTATCATGTCGTCCGTGTCCATGGCGACGACGGCCGGCGGTGATCGACCCGCTCGACGGCGTGGAGGAGCAGATCGACTGACTTTCTAAACCCTTTTCTTTCTTATTACGTACTTCATCGAAGAGATCGTGATCGATGCGTGCGGGATAGGTTATGTGGAGGCGATCGAATTGGGGAAGGCGTGTAGGTAACGTAAGAGACGGAGATGCTTCCTTGCTCTCCAGTTTGAGACGGATTCCACATGTGCAGGCTAGTGCCACGCCTCGATCGATCGTTTCCGACTCCAACTATTTTTTGTTTCAACTAATTAGCGAAGTAGACGACCTTTATCGATCTGATCCGTGAAAGCCTAGCTAATTGAGAATCTGTTTCCACGAGATTATCGAGTCGTGTTCGTGTCCGACGGGTAAACATCTCTCGTTTCCCGATACGGAATCCGTTTTGCTGGGTTGTTAATCTGTTCATGATAAGTACGTACTCCGTACTAAAATAACGTCGAACTCACGATCCATCAAACTTCCTTCGTCGCTGGATTCACTTAAATAAATCTCCGTCGATCGATCCGCATCCCCGGCCGGTGCGAGAAACCTATGGATGACGATCGGTGCGGGGTTCGTCATATTTCTTGCCGTCCTCTTTGTTTTCGGCTTCCTCGGACAAGACATCGCTGACTGCATCCAGAAGCGACGACAACGACGACGCGAGGAGCGCGTGGTGCGCCTGGCGAGGAACATCAGTGTGTCGGTGACGGGAGAGGTTGGGGCGGCGGCGGTAGCGCTCACGATAAACGACGTGTCCTTGCCACGGCAGCACCAGAACGGCTCTACTGAAGGCGACGAATCGATGGCGGCAGCCGACAGGCCGGAATGCGTGTTCTGCCTTGGGGAGCTGGAGGAAGGCGAGGAGTGGGTTGTGCTGACGACGTGCCACCACGAGTTCCACCGGAAGTGCATGGCCAAGTGGCTAGAGCAAAAGAAGAGCTGCCCTACATGCAGGGCTGTGCTCCGGCGGACTGTATCGCGGCAAATGTCGATTCTTGCTGATATGGTGTAAAGACTCACTGTAGATATGTATTTTCACTTATTTGCCAGATGTTGATCTTCTAATTAATAAACCTCGCGTAACATTGTCGTTATACTATGTTCTAAAAAAGAACTCCCACAGTTCTAAAGAAGAACTCCCACACTGTTATTGTTTACTCCACATATTGGATTTCTATTTATTTAATTCAAATGTTTCAAAGTTTGACTAAGTTTATAAAAAATAAACATTTGTATTACTAAATCGATACACTTTCGATGTATATTGCATGATGAGTCAAATGTTATTGACTTGGTATTGGAAATATTGGTAATTTTACCTACTAAGTTGATATGCACCTGCAACACACACGTCTCCCTAAAATTCAACCATAAAAAATACTCCCTCCGTTCCTTAATATAAGACGCCTAAACTTTTCAGAAAAAATCCAAAATATAAGGTGTATTATGATTTATTGACAACTTTAGGCATCCAAAAACAGGTCACAATCTAGAACGAAGCAATTTGACGAATTGTTTTCAAGTGGTGGCTAGTAAGAACTTCTCTTGATTTTTATTCAAGAGAAAATTGTCCACCGCATGTAAAATACTGGCGTCTTAATATCCGTACCAAAACCTTAGGCGCCTAATATTAAGGAACGGAGGAGTAGTAAATAAAAATCAACCATGAAAAGCCGTACATCTTTTGCGAAAGCACAGTTTCACTAAAATGCTAAAATTCCACAAGTACAATCGCGACCAAGAATGCACCATAGTTCATCTTTTTTGTCAACATGTTGGGATTTGTTTTCTTTCTTTTTTTGCGATTTGTTTTCTTTCACTGAGAAGGTGTCAACAAGTTCATCTTACCTCTCCTACTTCCGAGCTTTGAAGGAATTAAGTGTTAGAGCATCATTTTTTCATCTTTATTTTTTCTTGACGGAATATTTTCATATCTTTTTGGAAGTTTGATGTACTCTTCGTTCAATGATTATGGAAAATGCTATTCTCCAACCGACTGATGGATCAGTCGGGTTGCTCCGTGTGCGTCTCCCTCTGTAGCTCTTTTTTCTCGAACCAGCCCACTCGCCCTCAGGACCTCACCGTGCCGCCTGACTCCTCCGCACCATCTTCCCTACCAGCAACCTCGGCCTACCACCACCGCGGAGTCCGCCGGCGGCCGCCGCTACGCAGACCACCGGCCGGCACCACCGTGGCCCGAGGAGATCACCGGCGGCCGCTATCGCGCAGACCTCCAGCCGCCACCACTGCGGAGTCCGCCGCGGCCTGAGGAGATCACCGGCGGCCGCCGCCACGCAGACCACCGGCCGACACCACCAGGGAGTCCGCCGGCGTCCGCCACCGCGCAAACCACCGGCAGTCGTCGCCCGGAGCCACCGTCCCACGATTCTCCGGCCACAGACGACCTCCGTTCGCCTCCATTCGTGCGAGCGCCCTGGGTTGAGATGCCCGGAGACCTCCGCTGTGAGCTCGCCATGGACGGGATAGCTCCAACACAAGCATGGCAGTGTCTCAATGATATTTTTTTTTTGAACTGAAACGGCAGGAGCTCTGCCTTTGCTTTATAGATAGGGGGTAAAACACATACATCTGTAGTTACACTTACACAACATCAGCCTGAAAGCAGGCAACGAAAAGAAAACACTCTGCAAAATACAGAGTCTCACACAACTCTGTGGGCAAGCCTATAGCTTGCAATCTCGTGCCTAGCAAGGGAGGCGACGACAGCCGGCGTTTTCTGAACTCTTTGGAATATACGCCTTTTGCGCTCGTTCCAAATGTTCCACAGGATGTAAACGGCAGTGGTTAGCAAGTTCTTCAAATGTGGATGCCTACTCTGGTTCAGCTTTGTCCACCATTCATCCAAAACAGGGGCAGACGCAGAAATAAGAGCAAGCTGAGGATCCGTAAAACTGAACTGTGCCCAGACTTCCTTCGTGAAAGGACAGAGCAAAGCAAGGTGTGCTGCATCTTCCAACACTTGGTCACAGAGACTGCATTTATCATCGTGATTCCATCCTCTGTTCTGCAATCTGTCGGCAGTCCAAAGTCGATTCTGAAGGATTAACCATATAAAGAAACGGACCTTCTCCTCCGCTCTTACTCTCCACACGTCTGCGAGGTTCGGCATCAGGAAGCGACCATGGAACTGAGCAACATAAGCAGAACTTGCACTATATGTTGCTGATGGTGTTAAGTGCCAAACAATGGCGTCGGGCTCGCTTGAAAGCTGAACTTGCTGAATCTTGACCCACAACTGCAGGAAAGCCTGGAGGTCTTGGGAATTGTTGATCCTTCTCAGTCCACGCATCCACTTTCCTTGCGCAAGCGCTTCTTTGACAGTCAGGTGCTTGCGAAAATCAAGTTTGTACAGCCCTGGTGCCAAAACCGCTGGAGCTTCGCCTAAGAGCCATGCATCGGTCCAGAATTTGGCTGTGCATCCGCTTCCAATTGAAATGGAGGTGCAGGCCGCGAAAAGGGCCCTGTCAGTCCTGTCACAAGGGATATCCATCCCTTTCCAAGGTTTCTCCATGCTCTGCCAGCTCAGCCAAAGCCAACGTAGGCGGAGTGATCTGCTGAAAGCGGCGATGTCTTTTATTCCTAAGCCTCCAAGAATTCGAGGTGCACAAATGCGCTTCCAATTTACCAGGCAACTTGCTCCTTTTGCTTCCTCTTCCGCACTCCAAAGGAAACCTCTTCTCAACTTATCGATTTTCTTAATAAACCACTTGTCTGCAGGGAACGCCGTCAGGTGGTAGGTCGCGGTAGCGGTGATGACAGAGTTAACCAGTCTTAGTCTTGCTGATCTATCCATAAGATTTCCTTTCCACACTTTAAGCATGCTTGCAATTTTATCCAGGATAGGTTGTAGCTCAGCTCTTCTCGGTTTTTTTAACCCCAAAGGAAGCCCTAAGTATTTGCAAGGGAAAAGGCCTGTGGTGCCGCCGAAAGCAGCCAGAACCTGTTGCGTGTCGATGTTTTGACAACTGACCAGAAAAGCCACACATTTCTGGATGTTTGTGCGCAAACCTGAAGCATTTCCAAAAACTTGCAGGATACGCTGCACAGCCACAAGGTCTCGCTCACAAGGATTAATGAAAATGGCGGCGTCGTCTGCATAAAAGCTGGCAGGAGGCGAACAGTTTGCAACCCCAAAGGAGTGAGAACATCACTATCGGTGGCGAGCTGCAGCAGCCTTTGCAAGGGTTCCATGACTAGAATGAAGAGCAGCGGGGAAAGGGGTCCCCTGCCTTAGCCCTCTTCTGTGCAAGAAAGGAGGTCCAAGCTTGCCATTTAGCATGACTCTAGATGAAGATGTGGATAACACAAGCGCCACTAGGTCCCTCCATCTCTGTCCAAAACCCATCTGTTTGAGGACTTCAAGAAGAAATGGCCAACTGACACTGTCAAAAGCCTTTGCCAAATCTAGCTTGAGAAATATTAAAGGTATCTTCTTCCCATGAGCAGCACGAATTACATTCTTAACGTATAAGAAGTTGTCTTGAATGGATCTTCCTCGGATGAAGGCACTTTGACTTTGAGACACCAGGGAGTTGAGCTTAGGAGCTAGTCTATTTGCAAGGAGCTTACACAACATTTTCGAGATGCTATGCATTAAGCTAATGGGTCTGTAATCTGTTGCCCTAGCAGCCCCATCTTTTTCGGCAGCAGAACCACATTGGCAGAGTTGAGCAAGCCCCAAAGGTTCCCACGAAGAGCGTGCACCTGGTTCATAGCAGCCAGCACGTCATCTTTAACCACAGACCAAGCCACTTTGAAAAAAACACCCGTGAAACCATCTGGCCCGGGCGATTTTTCTCCTGGCATCCCAAAAATTGCATCATGCAGCTCCAGCTCAGAGAAAGGCTCATCAAGCTGTTGCAGATTAGCTGTAGGCAGGCCAAGGAAATCCCAATTGAGGTGGGTCGAGCTGTGTTCTGCCGTGCCAAGATTTTTTTGAAATGATGGAAGAGAATCTCGCTCTTTCCTTGATGATCATGAACAGGCCCAGCAATGTCCAGCAGAAAAGGGATATGATTTTTTCTTCTACGTCCGTTAGCCCGAAGGTGGAAAAGCTTGGTAATTGCGTTGCCTTCTTTTATCCAAAGTAACCGAGAACGTTGGCGCCATCTGCTCCTGTCTATAGCCGCAAAGCCCAGCAATTTGTTCTTGAGCATTGCTCTGAACTCATGCTCGGCTGCGGTTAAACTGCGGTCTTCTTGGGCTAGATCAAGGTTAAAAATTATGTCATTTGCGATGTTAGTGAGCATCACCATCTCCCTCACAAGACTCCTGTTCCATTTTTCAGAGCAGCAGCGGTTCTTGAGAGCTTCGTATGCAAAATTCTGATTTTATCCGAGGATCGAACCTCTTTCGTCCATGCACTGACAACAATTTCAGAAGAGCCTTCGGTGCGCAGCCAGTGATTTTCAAACCGGAACCCCGAGAAGTTGTTGGTCTGCATCTTCCTATGCAGGATTGGACAATGATCTGAGACATTGGTTGATTCAAGAGATAACTGAAACTGCGGAAACGTCAAGTCCCAGTCCTTCGTCACTAGCACTCTGTCAATTCTGGTGTGGGTTGCATGCTCCCTTTCGTTGCACCAGGTGAACCTTCTACCAAGCAGAGGGAAATCAATTAACTCCAGCTCGTCAATTAGGGCTCTGAATTTTCCAATCATCCGCAAGTTAATATTCCTGTTACTCTTTTCTTCCGCCCTTTTGATCAGATTCAAATCACCAAGTACCATCCATCGGGAGGCATGATAGTATGTAAATCTCTCATCTCATCCAGGAAAGCTAGCTTATCTTGTTCCTCCTGTGGGCCATAGACCCCTGTGATAGCCCAAGTGCTCTGATCAGCATTGTTCACAACCTGACCTGTAATTGAAAAACGACCAGCAGTGTAGGGCTCCTCTGTGATTGTGAAATCTGACGTGCAGGCTAGGAGAATTCCCCCTCTTGTTCCTTCAGCCGGCAGGAAGATGAAAGAATCCCCAAATCTCGGCCACAAGGTTTCGATTACCAGTGATCTTGTGATTAACTCAAGCTTGGTTTCTTGTAAGCAGACAAAGTTGACATTCAGAGTAGCAATAAACATCTGCACGGCGTGCCTCTTTACGGGGTTGTTGATACCCCTCACATTCCAGCTCAAGAGGGACAACTCCATAAGAAAAACTACGCCGTGGCGGTGCCGGCGCGCACTGCCGCTCCTCCAGCCTTGCTCGCCGCGCCGCTACCCATCAGTGAGGAGATCGCCGACATGAAGTGGTCCGGGATGGGCCCGGAGGAGTACATCGCCTTGTACTGCTCCAGATCCGCGGCCTTTGGAGCCTCCTCTGCATCTGAGATTCCACTCTTTTTTTAGTAGAACCCTCTTCACTTTGTCCATGGTTGAGAGCCCGGCTGTTGGCTTGGCGGCAAGCCTGCTGCTCCTCTTGTTTGGCTCCTCCTCCCTGCGCTCCCCTTCGTCGGTGCCGACCTTCTTCTTCCCCTTTCTGGAAAATCCCTTCGTCGACGACAGCGGTCAACGGCAAAGGGAGGACGGGCTCCTGGACAACTTCAGTGCACTTAACGATGAAAAGGTCCAGAGGGTCTCCGATTTGCTTTGGCCCAAGCCCAGTAGCGTCGCCGCCTTGTGCTGAAACTGGCCCAAGATCAGCAGAGTCGGGCCTGGGTGATATGGGCCCCGTTCCACCGTACCGACCCTCCTGGGGGGAAGCCCTTGGGGAGAACGGCCCATAAATAGCCTCCGCCAGCTTGGATCCACATGATGCCGCGCGGTCGCCGCCCACGTCCTCCTGCGTGCTGTCGCAAGCCTCCAACTCCAGCAGGTTCTGGGCGGGACCCCAGAGATTGCCCGACCTGGCGAAGTTCAACTCCTGCAACTTCGTCTTGCATGCCTGCTGCATTCCCCTCCGAGGTTTCCGTCACGGGACAAAGTTGACCAACCGTAGGGGACAGTTGGCCCAGCAGTTCAAGCACTACCACCTCTCCTATTGGCTGCTCACCCACTGTCTCCTGCAAACAGGCAGGGGAGACATGGCCCACCTGCTGCTCGCCGGCCACCCCGGATAGGGTTTGAACCTCCACGCCCTCCAGGTGGCGGCGGCCATCGGAAGAGCGCGCTCCGCCGCCCTGAGTTTCCGAGCTCCCGCCGACACCTTCCACAGATGGCGTAGCCACAGTCGAGGATGCCGCAGCCCCCGAGGACGACGTGGGCACGCCTGGCCCCATCTTCGCCCTCCACCACCAGCCATGAACGCCATTGCCACCGCCACCCAACATGGGTCCCGCGCCGGCTGCCGGCGCAGCAGCATCTCTCCCTCCACCGCCGCCTTCGCTACGACCACCTCCTCGCCACCCGCACCACATCCGGCGCCTCGTCCACAGAAACGCCCCGACCCGCCACCACGACCTCCGCCGCCGCCAGCACCAGCGCGGCGAGCAGCCTTTCGACGCGGCGGGAACGTGCCGTCCTCGTAGCCAAGGTTCCACCTGAAACGCCATCTCACAGGCCACGCCATGCCGCCAGCGTTGTCGGAGAAGTCCAGCAGCCAATCAAGGTGAAGAAGCACAGGGACGGACAACATCTTCAGCTTCCCCACCTCGCGCCGGCTCCTCGAACAGACCCAACTCCGGTTGGTGCGGCTGTGTGGGCGACGGCGGATCAGCCGGCTCCTCCAGGTCCAGGATGCCCCTTCTTGCAAGCTGAGCGGTGTCATGCAGCCAAACCCACAGCCTGAGACACGCCGTCTCCTTCTCATCGTCCGTTGTGTGGTCGATCTCTTCGATGAACGCCGTAGGTGGGAACATCCGCGACACCGCCTCCATATTCCAAGCGCACCGCGGCACGCCCTCCAAGCACAGACGCGCCTTGTAGGGGTAGGAGCATGCTGTGGCGCGTCGGAACCGAGTCCAAGGTACGAGCATGAAGGAGACGCGCCCAAGATGCACAGCACCATTGCCACGCAGGGCGTCGTTGCGCCGCGCCGGCTCGTCGAACACGATGAGGAACTCGCCCGGAGCGAAGACCGTGATCTGTAGCTCACTCGTGCTCAACTTGAAATGACCTGCAAAAGCGTGAGAAAGCTCGAACAGCTCCAACTCCGGCCGAAAACCAACCACGACCGTCACCACCGCCCTCCGAACAAGGTCCCTCTCCTCCGCAGCAATTGCCGCCGAGCTCCTTCTCATCGTCCGTTGTGTGGTCGATCTCTTCGATGAACGCCGTAGGTGGGAACATCCGCGACACCGCCTCCATATTCCAAGCGCACCGCGGCACGCCCTCCAAGCACAGACGCGCCTTGTAGGGGTAGGAGCATGCTGTGGCTCGTCGGAACCGAGTCCAAGGTACGAGCATGAAGGAGACGCGCCCAAGATGCACAGCACCATTGCCACGCAGGGCGTCGTTGCGCCGCGCCGGCTCGTCGAACACGATGAGGAACTCGCCCAGCGAAGACCGTGATCTGTAGCTCACTCGTGCTCAACTTGAAATGACCTGCAAAAGCGTGAGAAAGCTCGAACAGCTCCAACTCCGGCCGAAAACCAACCACGACCGTCACCACCGCCCTCCGAACAAGGTCCCTCTCCTCCGCAGCAATTGCCGCCGAGCGCGGCGCCACCGCCCTGACGAACTCGATCCGTGTGGACGGCTCACCCAGCGTGAAATCCATGCCCGACTTCCTTGCCGCAAGCTCCTGCAGCCGACGAACCGGGGACGGCAGCGGCGGGCGGCGCGCTACCTTTTGGGGCTGCGCCGAGCTCGAAGAAGCAGTAGCTGCAGCAGCACCCGCAGCAAGCTCTTGCAGCCTCACCGCCGCCGGAGTAGCGGAGGTCGAGGGCTAGGAAGCGAGGGTGGTGCAGAAAGCTCGCGCTGCACCGTGCACCACTTGGCCTTGTGACCAATGCCGCCGCAGAGAAGGCACTTGGGGAGGTTACAGCAGTTGATGATCATGTGCTCGGGGAAAGACACCTGAAGCACTTCCCTTTGGCCCGCTTATAAAGCAGCTCCTTGTACCAAGATCTCCCGAAGCAATGAAGGCGAGCTTCTTCTCCTTGTACGCTTGCTTCCTGTTTCTTACCTCTATCCACCCACCATCCATGCCGTCCCGCACCCCAGCACCCACCGGCGCGCCAGGCACAGTAATGACGGACTTGAGGCGCGGACGCGAAACGCCGGAGACCGCCACGGCAGAAGGCGCCATCAAGGCTCCAAGGTAGGAGGCCTGCGGCACGTCTAGAGTCCCTGACGGAGACATGGGAGCCACAAGGCTAGCCGCCAGCAGGCGGCCGGGGGCCGGGCGGAGGGGGCAGGGACGAGGGCGCTCTCCTCTCCACTCACCTACCTACCCAAGCGTGTTGAAAAGTGTTACAATGTGTCTCAATGATATGAAGGCCAGCTTTTGGGGATTTTGCTACATCGAGTTTTTGTTTTTGTTGGATAAAGACGGACAAAGTGCTACATTGATTTTTTTTCAAAATCACATTTCACAGACATTTTGGTACTACCAAATTGGGTTTGCTACATAGCTTCTGTTTTTTGGCTACATGGTTGTGTTTAAATTGTTACATTCGTTTGTGTGACACACTCCAAATTTCACGGATCGGATTTTTTTGCTACAGACGAGAAAAAAAATGTTGTGTTTGACTTTGTTTGCTACATAGATCGGAAACATTATCTGAAATATTTTTTGCTACATAAATGTTACATGCACCGGAACAAATGCTACACACGAAACGTTTTTGCTACATTGATCGGACGCGCGGGATTGATTCACTTAAGTGAATCGGACGGTGTGGAAGGTGGCTGTAGCAATTGATTGCTACACCCGACTGACGCGTAGCACTTGCCAATGATTATTCACAGACTTGCATATTTTGCCGCAGTTTTTCTAATCATATTTCATGAAAAAAAAGTTAATCATGAGCATATTTCATATATTCTCACAGAAATATTTTTTTAGATTTGAGCAATTTTAAATATGAATATTGTTTACTCCGAACAAATTTTCCATTTGAGAAATTTTCAATTTTATTTTTTCTAAAATTTCAAATCTAATTTTTTAGATTGAAACAATTTTCAAGTTTGAATTTTCTGAATATTTTTCGAATTTACAAAAAAATTATGTTTGATGAAATTTCAAAATTTAACAATTTTGAGTCCAAACCATGTTTCAAAACCATAAAAGGAAAATACAAACTAAAAGAAAAAAAAGAAAACGAAAACAAAAAAAAATCAAAGAAAGAAAAAAAAGGGCGGACCCATCATAGATCCCTCAGGCAGTGCGGCCGGCTCGTGCCGCCTACACGCGATATATAGGATTTTCCGTGGATGGGAGCTCCTATATCGCGCCCATTGCTGGAGACTCCCACTGGCTGCAGCTCCACCAAATGGGCTCCGATGAGGCGGCATGTGACATCGGATCTTTTTGTTTCTTAGTTTGATGTTCTATGTTTAAACAAAAAAAACAAAATAAAATATTGTTTTAGATTTCAAAAATATTCAAATTTATTTTTTGAATAATTTTCAAATCTAAACCAATTTTTGGATTGAATAATTTTTAATATGAATTTTTTACATTTGAACAATTTTCAAATTTTGTTTTTCTCTACGTTTCAAAATTTAAAAGTTTTGAGTTCTGAATTTTTTTCAGATTTGAACAATTTTGAAATTTGAATTTTTTAACACTTGACCAATTTAAACAATTTAAATTTGAAAAAAATATTATTTTTAATCTGAACCATTTTTAGATTTGAACCTTTTTGAAAAGGATAAAAGGGTAAAAAGAAGAAAAAAAAGAAAAAAAAGAGAAAAAAAACAAAAGAGAAAGAGGAAGAGAAAATGAAAAAAAAAGAGAAAACGGAAGAAGAAAGAAAATAAAAAAAAAACGGAATGGCGTAGCAGAGGTTCCCTTCAGGCGGCACGGTCATCTCATGCCGCCTGCAGGCGGTATATAGGGTTTGGCACATATATCGCCTACTTCGAGTCGCAATTCGGAGTACCGACTCAACTCAGCCACATGTACCAGCCGGATGACCGGCCCATCATAAGGTTCGTTTTATTTGCCATTTCTGTTTCTTTTTCATTTTTTTTTTCGTTTTCTCACTTCTTGTTTTCTGTAGTTTTTTTCCTTTTTCATATTTTGAAATCTAAAGTATTTTCTTTCTGAGTAATTGTACAACTTTGAAGATAAATGTTGCATCTTGTTGGGAAATTGATTGATTCCCCAACTATTAATGACCATTGATTGGTTCAAATTTGAATTTGTTCAAATCTAAAAAAATATTTTTCCTTTCCGTTTTCTGTTTAAGGTAAAACAGCAAAATTAGAAATAAAAAAGAGGCCGGATCATTGGAGCCCATTTACTGCGCCCGCCAATGGGCGCGATATATGAGCTCCCGATATATATTATGCAGACGGTCAGGAGCGGCATATGACCAACAGTGAAACAGACACCGTCTTTGTCAGTGTGGCCGTGTGCTCGTGTATACCGAATCATCTTTTCTCTCGACTAATTAACGAAGTACTATAAGCCGACCTTGATCTAATCCGGTAACAACCTAGCTAATCCAGAATCTGTTTTCCACAGAAGAGTCCTGATCGTGTTCGTGTCCGGCGGGTACACGTACGCCTCTCGTTTCCCGATACGGAATCCGTTTGCTGGGTTTTTAACCTGTCCATGATAAGTGCGATCCATCAAACTTCCTACTACGTCGCTGGATTCACTTAAATCTCCGTCGATCGATGCGTGTCCGCGGTGCGATCGAGTACTAAGTGTGCGTTCTGCCTGGGGGAGCTAGAGGAAAGCGAGGAGTGGGTTGTGCTGACGATGTGCCACCACGAGTTCCACCGGAATTGCATGGCCAAGTGGCTCGATCAGAAGAAGAGCAGCTGCCCTACGTGCAGGGCTGTGCTCCGGCCGGGTGTATCGCGGCAAACGCCGGCTCTTGCTGATATGGTGTAGAGACTCATTGTAGATTTGTATTTCCTTAATTGCCAGATGGTGATCTTCCAATAAATAAAACCTGACGTAACATAGTACGATGTTTTTAAAAAGTACTCCACACCGTTATTTTTTACTCCACGTACGTACTGGATTTGTGTTAAGTATTTAAGTCAAATGTTTTGAAGTTTGACTAAGTTTATAAAAAGGCCAGCATTTGTATTACTAAATCGATACACTTTCAGTGTTTATTCCATGATGGGTCAAATGATGTTGATTTGATATTGTAAATATTGCTAATTTTCCCTACTAGTTGATATGCACGTGCAACACACACGTCTCCCTAAGAGTCAACCATGAAAAATCGTAAATCAAGCATACACCGTAGTTCATCTTTTTTATAAACGGTTGGCATTTGTTTTCTTTCTCTAATAAGGTGTCAGCAAGTTCATCTCAGTCATCTCCTCCTTCCCGGTTTGAAGGCATTGAGTGTAGGAGCATCATGTTTTCATATCTATTATTTCTTCACGGAACATTTTCATTTCTTTTTAGAAGTTCGATGTATTCTTCGTTCAAAGATTATTCACAGACTTGCATATTTGGGCACAATTTTTCTCTAATCATATTACGTGAAAAGATATAAATAAGTTGAATCTTGAGCATAATTCATTTTTTACACGGAAGGCTTGAAATAAGCCCGACTTTAAATTAACGAAGTCATCAATCGGCTAGGAGATAAACTTTACACACACGCGTTGGGTTCTCAACTTTACAGATCAAGAGCAAATACAACAAAAGACCACACAAGAAAACTAAGCACTAAACAAAAGACTAATGCTTGATCCAGATGAAGGACAATGGTCACATGACTGGATATCGTTTGCTGGAATAGCCATCGGATCATCACACAATGGTCACATGACTCATTTTTAAGCAACCAGTCAGCCATGACGGGTCAAATGATATTGATTTGGTATTGTAAATATTGGTAATTTTCCCTACTAGTTGATATGCAAGTGCAACACACACGTTTCCTTAAGAGACAACCATGAAAAATCGTAAATCAAAATTAACCATGAAAAATTGTACATCTTTTGCGAAGGCACAGTTCCACCAAAATTCTAAAATTCCACAATTACAATAGCGACCAAGCATACACCATAGTTCATCTCTTTTGTAAACGGGTTGGCATTTGTTTTCTTTCTCTAATAAGGTGTCACCAAGCAAGTTCATCTTAGTCCTCTCCTTCCGGCTTTGAAGGAATTGAGTGTAGGAGTATCATGTTTTCATAATATTATTTTCTTCCATTTTCCCGGCTCAATCTGGGCTCGGCTTAATCCATTCTAGTATCGGCTTAGGCAGCGAGTTGGCTTACGGCTCGGCCGTATTATATGTCTAGTGGGAGGAGGGGGAGGACCGAAGCAGGGCTCGTCAGCAAGTTCATCTTAGTTCTCTCCTTCGGCTTTGAAGGAATTGAGTGTAGGAGCATCATGTTTTCATATCTACTCCCTCCGTCCAAAAATAAGTGTCTCAAATTTGCACAAAAGTGAATGTATCTATACACGAAACATGTCTAGATACATTTATTTTTGAACAAACTTGAGACACTTATTTTTGGGACGGAGGGAGTATTTTTTCTTCACGGAATATTTTCATATCTTTTTAGAAGTTTGATGTATTCTTCGTTCAATGATTATTCATAGACTTGCATATTTTGGCATAGTTTTTCTATAATCATATTACGTGAAAAGATATAAATAAGTTGAATCTTGAGCATATTTCATTTTTTACACGGAAGGATTGAAATAAGCACGACTTTAAATTAACGAAGTCATCAATTGGCTAGGAGATAAACTTTATACACACGCGCTGGGTTCTCAGCTTTACAGATCAAGAGCAAATACAACAGAAGACCACACAAAAAAACTAAGCACTACACAAAAGACTAATGCTTGATCCAGATGAGGGACAATGGTCACATGACTGGATATCTTTTGCTGGAATAGCCACGGATCATCACATGACTCATTGTTTTGGCAACCAGTCAGCCATACAGAGTACGGACTATAAAGAGATAGCAACGGTGCGGAACGACCATAAGAAGATGGCAGGGACGGGTGCCGGATCGGCCGGGCGGAGGTGCGCAAGGACACGCTCGCACTGTCCGCCGCCGAGGCACGTGGCGAGGATCTCCTCCTCGTCGTCCTCGTCCCACGGACTCCAGGTAGTCGGTACAGGCGGCGGCGATCCGGCCGCAGCCAAGGTGCGCGACGGCCTGGAGCAGGGTAAGCACGACGGCAGCCGGCAGGGTAGCCAAAGCCGAGCGAGCCCACGGTGAGATAATCCACGAGGACCAAAGGACAAACCGTCAAACACACATCTGTGGTTCTGTGTATACCGAATCCTTTTTCTCTCGACTAATTACCGACGTGAGACGAGCTTGATCCGATCCGTAACAACCTAAGCTAATCCAGAATCTGTCTCCAAGAGACGAGTCCTGATCGTGTCCGACGGGTACGCCTCTCGTTTCCCGACACGGAATCCGTCCGTTTGCTGAGGGTGTTAGTTTGTCGTCATGATAAGTAGTAAGGATACCCTCCAACTCACGAAGATCCGTCAAACTTCCCACGTCGCAGGAGGCAGGATCCACTTAGTCTCCGGCGATCGATGCGTATGCCCGTGCAAAGAACTACTAAAAACCTATGGATGATGCTGTCTTTTCGGCGATCTACATAGGCTTTGTGTCATCATCGCTTTCGGTTTCCTCGTATCATTCATCATGGACTACATGGAGATACGACGACGACGGCGACGACGGCATGAGGAGGACACGGCGGTCCGGTTCACGGGGTCGGATGGAGCGGTCGGGGTGGCAGCCAGGTTGCCGATGTCGGTTGGAGCGGTGGCAGCGATAGCCCTCAAGGCACTGGAGATGGATGACGTGTCCTTGCCGCGGCAGCACCAGGGTGGCGCTTCTGCACGCGACGGATCAGCGACGGCAGCGGGTTGGCCGGAGTGCGTGTTTTGCCTGGGTGAGCTGGAGGACGCCGAGGCATGGGTTGTGCTGATGACGTGCCACCACGAGTTCCACCGGAAGTGCATGGCTAAGTGGCTCGAGCAAAAGAAGAGGAGCTGCCCTACATGTAGGGCTGTGCTCCGGCCGGGTGGATCGCGGCAAACGCCGGCTCTGGCTGATATGGTGTAGAGGCTTACTCTTTTGGGATGTATTTTCAATTAATTGCTAGATGCTGATCTACAAATAGACCTGATAACTAGAATGGTACTGGCTCCCTCATACAATATTCGTGACTCCGTCCTCAACTGCATGTAGCGTGTTTAGTTGCATGAATGTAGGAGAACGAGGAGGAGATGGAATGACCTTCTTATAGTTGGGACCTTAATTGGTTTGATATATAAATATTCCTACTATGTTATTCCAACTTGATCAATCTAGAGCTTAGATTTACAAGCAATAGACGGTTCGATTTTTTTGGGGAGTGTTCCCATTAAAATTTCTCACATAATCCGTGTTAGTTTTGGACACATAGCTTACCTTGCTGCCATATCTTGTACCCCCACATAAACGACGATGGCCAAACTAACTTGAATTTCACATAAACGACAACACGCGCGAGAACCACGAGCACCGGCCGGCCGGCGTCCATGGCTCGTCCATCTCCTTTGCAGGAGGAGCTGCTCGAAGATGCCGCCGTCTTCGGCCCGCTCGTCATCGTGTTAGCCCTCGTCTACTGGTGCCTCCACTGGCAACGGCGGAGCAAGTTGGCCAAGATGATAGACTACGTGCCGTCGTACACGCGGCCCCAAGGCCATCGCAGCAGCGCCGGCGCTCCGGCCACGGGCGGCGAACCGGTGGCGGCGGAGGAGTGCGCCGTGTGCCTGGCGGCGCTGGAGGACGGCCAAGTGTGCTGCGTGCTGCCGGCTTGCCGGCACGAGTTCCACCGGGAGTGCATGCGGAGGTGGTTCATGACCGGCGGCAAGAGCACCTGCCCCTTGTGCCGGGCCAATGTTGAGCGGCCGCCTGTCTAGCTAGACATGTGTATTTTATTTTATTTTAATGATTATAGAAGAAGTAGTGAAATTTGCAAATTTCTGACTGTTCGATTAATTTGCTCGGAGATCTCATTCGATTATTTTATTTTTTTGCTTTGCGATCTGTGCTCCAGCAAATTTCGCCGTCCCTCCATTGGACATGCTAATGTATTGGCTCAGTAAACATTCGTGCGTTCTCTTGGATAAAATGAATTTGCACTATCGATGAAACAAATTTTAGACTAGGTACCAGTATTTTCAACTTTCAAGCTTAACCTAGGTAGCTTCATTTTTCATTGTACATGCCCATCATGCATGTGAGCATCTCTACCGTCCGAAACTAACCATAAGAAAATGAAGAAGAGATGAACAAAAAACCAATTGAAATTTTCATAGGAGACATGAGTTTTTTCGGCTTCCAAGATGGCGTCTCCAAGAAGCTGCCCTCCCCTACCTTTTCAGAGAAGCCGGCCCCAAAGTTTGGTTAGATGTCTAAATTAGTTTAGGTTAAACAAATTCGGAAGACTAACCAAATTTGCAAGGTGCCCCTATAAGTACTGGGCCTAGAGTGCAGTATTTTGTAGACCGGGCTACATGTAGCCTCGTATTTTATCAAAAATCTATAGTTTATGGTTAAAAAAGATTTAAAATAAAATTCTTCCTCTTGATAATGATGACTTCTATCTGTGTGCAAAAAACGAAAAACGAAATAGTCTGTATTTATGATGTATGAAAATGAAAAAAAAATTAGATATGGAGTGGTGAACAGTGACATAGTAAAAAACTCTCAAGATTGTTAGAATTTGTCGTTTTCGTGTAGCTCGAAATAAAACCTATTTCGAGTTGAAAATTTGCATATGCATAGAACATATCTTTTTCAACATCTAGAATTTGTCGTTTTTGTGTATGATGTTTACGTACCTCTAGATTTTTTACACTATTGACTCTCTCATTGACCCTCGTGTGAATATACTCGCAAACGTAGTATCCACATAATTCCGTCCCCTGTGGTTGTCACAGACACCACTGTACAAGAATATAATTTAATCAAATAATAATCAAGAGAATGATAATGGTATTAGAAAGATACACATACCTAGATACCTAGTAGTATTTACTTTGTTAGCCTTGAACTCCAGCTTATCTTTCCATTCACCGCGTTCTTCCGCGATGAATTTTTTCCAAACTCTGCCCGGAAAAGAAAATGAATTGAGGAGTTATTACTTATACTTTTGATATCCGGAAATGAACGAAAGAGCCCGATATAGTGCGATTGAAATTATCTCTTGAGCATTAGACGCACGCTTTTGTATTCATCTTGATCTCTCCTTAATGAGTCCCAGATTTCAACTTCTCCTTGCTCGATTTTAATAATTAGCACAATGAAGTGGTACCTGCGCACATTTATATACGCAACTATCCAGAACTCATCAATTACACTAATATCGGGAAAGAAAAATAGAATGTGTACAAGACAGTAACACTCACCCGAAGTTGTAAGGAAAAAGTATTTCCTTTTTGGTACTTTGTCGCTTAAAAAACGTTAGCAAAACGTCCTCTGTGGCCTCGGGATGGTCAGCTATGGTCTGGACATGAACTTTATCCGGGTCAATGAACCCAATGTCCCAGATTCCTCCCATTCTGCATTCACGAATCTTCATTCTTCATAATAGCGTACAAAAGAATGTTGTGAGGATAATTACAAGCAATGAACGAGCTTAACTATAAATAATTAAATTACACGAATAAATTACTTACAGACAATAGCAGCTGATGATAGATTTCTCGAGAGCACGTTGATTGTACATCTGAAAAAGTTCGGAGAACTCAACCTGCACACCATATTCTCGGAATTAGTGTTGTTGCTTAACTGCCGCCATGAGATAGAATCTCCCTTCTTTTGCGGCGGCCATGTACCAGTTATGCAATTTATATAACTGTGTTGTTAGAGCACTCGGATTTTCGACCAGAGGCAGCCCTAATTCAAATTGATATTGAATTGTTATCTGCGCTATGGGATAACCTGTGTCGCCAATGGCAACTTCTCCATGCTCGATTTGCCGAGCAACAATATTATCGGAAGACACAATGAGCGGGGCGATTGATTGTGCTTCTTGTTCTCCGAGCTGGGCAACTATTTTCCCGCACACTTTATCTTCCTCCATCTATGAGGAAAGTACCTTGTCAATACCTCACTCATAGTCTGAAATGGGCGGCGGTGCAGGGTCATATAGGTTGTCAACGGTGCGATCTTTTACCTCAGTTGGTATAGTCTTCAGAAGTTCCTTTATGGGTCAAGTCTTGCCTCCAGCCTTTCCTTTTTTCTGTTCAAAAAAGGCTCTAGCTTCGCCTTGTGTGCTCAGTTCTAATTCCTCCATAGTCTTCTCACCAGCTAACTTCTCAGGAGCCTTGACTTCCTTGGGTTTTTTTGCACGTTTCTTGACAGGGGACGACGTGAACAGCTTCCGCTTTGTCAAATTACTAGTGGGTGCATCAGTCGACTGACGGGACAGCGCAGGCGATGGACTCGCGGTGGGCTCCCAATCGTTGGGGGAGGCGGGTGGACTTTGATTTGGTGAATTTCTAACCAGAGGAGTCGGTGGCCTTGGCGCCGAGTCTGGAAACTTGATGTATTTCTTCTTCCGTAAAACGATACCAAGCTCGACTTCTCCCAATGTCTTCTCGCCTTCAGCTCCAGGATTGTCAAGATGCATTGAGTTGAATCCCGACATAACTTTCGTGACCCCGACACGAGCAAATCCAGCCGGAATCTCACCAAAAAGGAAGGTTGCTCCAAGTTGATGTGGTAAAGCATAGCTATTCGCCACCGGATAACTAATGTTCTTCATTGGCGCATGTAACTCACAATTTGTCTTCTCCGTGATATCATCCACGGGGTAGTGAGCCGCCGACGGTTCATCAACTGGTTCATCAACTGCAGGATTTTGTAGCTGCGTGGAACCCACGCTGCTTTTCCGCTGAGATGGGCAGACATCGACTGCAGGATCTTCTACTCGCAGCTGAGATTCCCTTTGCTGGTTAATTGAGGCCAGTTGCTACTGCACAGCATGCACCTGGCGTTCTAATGCAGTAAACCTCTCTGCCTCCCTCTTCTTACCTCTGCAATGTTTTCTATAAGTTGCAGCGTCCTCCGGAAACCCTTCAAGAAAACCAACCCCGCCTCCCCTGCCTCGACATCGTCCCAGTGTTCTTTATTCCCAAGGGCGAGTGAAAGCTCATCGTCCTTGATACGTCTGATGACCCACAAGTATAGGGGGTGTATCGTAGTACTTTCGATAAATAAGAGTGTCGAACCCAACGAGGAGCAGAAGGTGTTGACAAGCGGTTTTGATGAAGGATTCACTGTAAATGCTCACAGACAAGTTTTTAGGAGTTTTTGATATGACAGATAAATAAAGTACAAGTAAATAAAATGCAGTAGTAATAGTTGCAGCGAGTGGCCCAATCCTTTCTACAGCAAAGGACAAGCCGGTTGTTGTACTTATAATGACCAAACGTTCTTGAGGACACACGGGAATATTGTCAAGTGCTTTCGCTTCATATAGTTGATTAATCTTCATTGTTTTGATAAGTGTTGTGTGGGTGAACCTATGCTAATGCACCGCCCTTCCTAGGACTAATACATACTTGTGATTATACCCCTTGCAAGCATCCGCAAATACAAGAAAGTAATTAAGATAAACTAACCACAGCCTTAAACTTTGAGATCCTGCTATCCCTCATGCATCGATATACCAACGGGTGTTCAGGTTTCTGTCACTCCGGCAACCCCACAATTGGCAAACGAATACACAATGCATTCCCCTAGGCCCATAAAGGTGAAGTATCATGTAGTCGACGTTCACATGACACCACTAGAAGAATAACACCACAACTTAAGCATCAAACCATTAAATATTACTCAACATAGTTCACTACTAACATCAAGACTTCTCCCATGTCCTCAAGAACTAAACGAACTACTCACAAGACATCATACGGAACATGATCAGAGGTGATATGATGATGAATAACAATCTGAACATAAACCTTAGTCCAATGGTTTCACCCAATAGCATCAATAACAAGAGTAATCAACACCGGGAGAGTTTCCCCTATGAAATAGACAAGATTCAGCCCTAGATGTTACAGGAGACGGGGTGCAGCGGCGGTGATGATGGTGTTGGCGGTGGAGATGATGATGATGATGATCCCGATGAAGTCCAGCTCGATGACGGTGATGATGGCGACGATTTCCCCCTCCGGGAGGGAATTTCCCCCGGCAGATTTCTTCCTGCAGGGGAGCTTTTCGCTCTCTGGTGTTTTCCGCCTCGTGGAGGCGGCGGAATATTTCGATGGCCTCCTCTGTGTGTTAGGGTTCGAGGGGGTCAAGTACGCGAAGGGGGAACGGCTGAGGTGGGCCAGGGCCCCCAAACCACCTGTCGGCGCGGCAGGGGGCCCACCGCGCCAAGGGTGAGGAGGGCCCACCATGGCCCATCTCAGCTCCCCTTTTGGCCTCCTCCATCTTCTGGTAAAATAGGAACTTCCATATGTCTCCTTCGATTTATTGATCTTCAGAAATAGTGCATCTCGACGGTGCTTTTTCCAGCAGAATCCTGACTCCGGTGTCCAATTCTCCATTATTCATCAAACATGCAAAATAGGTAAAATAACATAAGTAACACTTCTAAATATGAAATATATCGATGAATAGCAGTAAATTATGATATAAAATAGTGATGCAAAATGGACGTATCAACCCCCCCAAGCTTAGACCTCGCTTGTCCCCAAGCGAAAACTGAGCTCAGTAAACATGACCACAAGTTTATGGAGCAAAGTGTCGATAAATAAAATACGGACAAGAAGCATCACATTCATTGATACACAAGTCATTCTAGACAGCAACTTCCCTTCATATAATCTAACTTGAAATAAGTAAAGGGAACCACGATGAAGTGCATAAAGAGAACCATGATTGGTGAAGGCAAACTTAAACTCTTGGTCAGAGAACAATTAACAGATCATACTTATCTTTCGAGAAGAGTCTTTATATCAGAGCTTATATAGCAGAACTTACATGCCTTAATCATAACAGTCTCCTTACAGTCATTGATAACTTTCAAAGTTATATTCATTCGGATAAAAGCTATTGTGCGAAACAAGGAAATGAGAGATATGATTAGAAGTATCAACACATATAACTAATTGGATCTCAACAACTCAAATGCTTGCTTGAGATAGAGAGGAATGGGTTTACTGACTCAACAATAATGTAAAAGATAGGCCCTTCGCAGAGGGAAGCAGGGATTAAATCATGTGCTAGAGCTTTTAAGTTTTGCAAAGCATATAGAGAGTATGAAAATAGTTGTTTGAGCTATGTATGTCGTTGTCAACGAATCGTAGTAAAGTGAACACTAACCCCTTGTCAACCAGACTTTCAAGAGCGGCTCCCATGAAGGACGTTATCTCTACCAGCAAGGTAGATCATCCCTCTTCTCTTTTGTTTACACATGTATTTTAGTTTCTTTATAGTTGACACTCCTCCCAACCTTTTGCTTACACAAGCCATGGCTAACCGAATCCTCGGGTGCCTTCCAACATTCACATACCATGGAGGAGTGTCTATTTGCAAATTAAGTTGCTTACTGATAAATCAGGGCAAAACATGTGAAGAGAATTATTAATGAAAGTTGTAGTTAATTGGGACTGGGCACCCCATTTGCCAGCTCTTTTTGCAAATTGTTGGATAAGCGGTGTATATGCCACTAGTCCATTGGTGAAAGTCTGTTTGACAAAAGTGCTAGAGAAACTCTACAGAACCCTCATGAGCTAATAAACAGTGACACAAAACTAGGAGTAATAAGTTTTGAATAATTTAAAGGTAGCACATGAAGTATTTACTTGGAATGGCGCAAAATACCATATAGTAGGAAGTTATGGTGGACTCGAATGGCAATGGTTTGGCTCAAGGTTTGGATGTATGAGAAGCATTCCCTCTCGATACAGGTCTTTGGCTAGCAAGGTTATGTAGCAAGCATAAGAGTTGAGGGATACAAACAATTATACAAGTGATAAGAATAATCATGCAATCTTCCTTAGAAGCACAAATAGTTTAACTTAAGAATACTAAGCTTATGAGCTACAAAGAAAGAAAGATCATGGAATAATATATTTGCATGCACTCCCTCTCTCTACTTAAGTCTCAAAGTATTGTCTACTACTGACCAATGCTAAGTTTGCCAAAACCAAAAAGATTAACTTGGTGCTCTAAAAAGTGATCCCTATACTAACAACAAGGTTATCAATATGAAAGAGAATTGCAAGCTAAAATAAAGTATGCAGAAAGTAAATGATAAAACTTCTCATTAATATTTCATAACGGCAACTCACACCAAGGGATACATAGATAACCAACTAAAAGAGAGATACTTCCACATTGCAAACCATCATATAAGATAACTTCCCTACTCACGATATGACTTTATGGAAAAGTAAAAGGTAAAGATAATGATGTGATACCGCGGCACTCCCCCAAGCTTGGAACAAACCAAGGGGATGCCAATACTTATGATGAATTACTCCTTCGGTGGTGGTGGTGAATTGTCCTCATCATCAGACTTCCAGGGAAGGGGTTTCCCATCAACAAAGGACGACTTGGATTCGATTATCCTGAAACTAGCAGCAGCGCTTATGTTTTTAAACCGAGTTTCATACTCACAGTTTTGATTCTGGACATCATAGAGTTGCGCCTGCAGTTTGTTGGTGGTGTTGATGAGGTGAAATATGTCTTCCCAGAGTTGTGCAGTCTCCTTCTTATGTTCAGCGACCAGCGCGGACACCATTGAGTGGAAGACTCCCACTTCACGTTCCGCCAGCTTTTTGTATGTGAAGACCTCTTGCTCCAGCTTCTCCATCCTGGCTTCCAGGCTCCCTTCTCCTTTGGGTCCTCGCACGTCTTCCGTCTGCAGCTTTCCATCAACCATCTGCGACTCCTTGGGATGCATCTTCAGCTCATCCATGTATGGGGTGACGACGTTCACAAAGAAACTGTCCTTTGGAGGCTTCGATGAAGACATGGCAGCTCTAGATCTGAAAACAATATCTGGACAGAAACAGCTCGAAACGAAACACGATGAAAAGGCGAGATACGAACCTCGGGGGTTCGGGTGAGTTATATAGCAAAAAGTTTTACAACATAAGGAAGGTACAGGAGGAAACCTGATCGGAGACGAGCTCCGGGGTGCTCAAACCACCAGGCGGCGCGGCTGGGGGGCCCACCGCGCCGACCTATGGTTTGGGCACCACGGGTGCCGTCTCCCATCCGGTTCGGTCTCTTATTTTTCCATATTTAATAAAAACGACGAAAATATCTTCTAGAAAGTTATTCGCGAAACTTTTCTTACCGAAACTGTTACCTATTCGAATCGAATTCTGCAGTCCCAGAAAAATGTTCTTCAATGAAAGTTTCCGGAGTCACCACTTTAATTGTATCAACCTCTTCATTAATAGAATCTCCAGAAATATAATGCTTGAGTCTTTGACCATTTACCACTTGTGTAGAGTTATCTTTCAATGAAGCAATTTTTATTGCACCTGAACGATACACCTCCACAATAACAAATGGTCCTTCCCATTTTGAGAGTAACTTTCCTGCAAAAAATCTGAGACGAGACCTATACAATAGAACTTTCTCACCAACATTAAATTCTCTTTTAAGAATTCTCCTATCATGCCATCTCTTAACTTTTTCTTTAAAGAGTCTAGCATTTTCATAAGCCTCACTTCTCCATTCATCTAAAGAACTTAAATGCAACAACCTTTTCTCACCGGCAAGTTTAAAATCTCTATTAAGTTCTCTCACTGCCCAATAAGCTTTGTGTTCTAATTCTAAAGGCAAGTGACAAGCTTTACCATAAACCATTTTATAAGGAGACATGCCCATGGGGTTCTTATAAGCAGTTCTATAAGCCCATAAAGCATCATTTAACTTACTAGCCCAATTTTTTCTAGATTTATTAACAGTCTTTTGCAAGATAGATTTAATCTCCCTATTTGACAATTCTACTTGTCCACTAGTTTGAGGATGATAGGCTGAAGCAATTCTATGATTAACACCATATTTAGCAAGAGTCTTTCTAAAACCACCATGGATAAAATGAGAACCTCCATCAGTCATAAGATATCTAGGTACACCAAACCTAGGAAAAATGACATCTTGAAGCATTTTTAAAGAGGTCTCACCATCAGCACTTTTAGTAGGTATAGCTTCTACCCATTTAGTGACATAATCAACAGCAACAAGTATATGAGTATTACCTTGTGAAGAAGGAAAAGGACCCATGAAGTCGAATCCCCAACAATCAAATGGTTCAATAACAAGAGAATAACTCATAGGCATTTCATTGCGTCTAGAGATATTACCAACCCTTTGACATTCATCACAAGATAAAATAAACTTTCTTGCATCCTTAAAGAGGGTAGGCCAATAAAAACCTGATTGTAGAACTTTCTGCGCAGTTCTATCTCCAGCGTGATGCCCTCCATAAGCACTTCCATGGCATTTCCTCAGTATTTCCTGTTGTTCATATTCAGGAACACATCTTCGCATAATACCATCGACTCCTTCTTTATATAAGTGTGGGTCATCCCAAAAGTAATGCCGCAAGTCATAAAAGAATTTCCTTCTTTGCTGAGCTGAAAAGGTTGGAGGCAAGTACTTGGAAACAATAAAGTTAGCATAATCAGCATACCAAGGACTATCTCGCGAACTTACACTTATTGCAGCCAATTGTTCATTTGGAAAGCTATCATTAACAGGAATAGGATCATAAGGAATGCTTTCCAATCTAGACAAATTATCAGCAACAGGATTTTCAGCACCTTTTCTATCTATGATATGCAAATCAAATTCTTGCAAAAGAAGTACCCATCTAATAAGCCTTGGCTTAGCATCTTTCTTTTCCATAAGGTATCTAATTGCAGCATGATCAGTATGAATAGTGACTTTCGAATCAACTATGTAGGGTCGAAATTTGTCACAAGCAAAAACTACAGCTAGAAATTCTTTTTCAGTAGTGGCATAATTCTTTTGAGCAGAATCAAGAGTTTTACTAGCATAATGAATAACATTTAACTTTTTATCTACTCGCTGCCCAAGAACAGCGCCTACAGCATAATCACTAGCATCACACATAATTTCAAAAGGTAAATTCCAATCAGGTGGTTCAACTACAGGAGCGGTGATTAAAGCCTTTTTCAAAGTTTCAAAAGCTTCCTTACAATCATCATCAAAAACAAAGGGTACATCTTTTTGAAGAAGATTAGTAAGAGGCTTGGAAATTTTAGAGAAATCTTTAATAAACCTCCTATAAAAACCAGCATGACCAAGAATACTACGAATACCTTTAACATCTTTGGGACAAGGCATCTTTTCAATTGCCTCCACTTTAGCTCGATCAACTTCAATACCTCTTTCAGAAATTTTATGTCCAAGAACAATTCCTTCATTAACCATAAAGTGGCATTTCTCCCAATTAAGAACAAGGCTAGTTTCTTCACATCTCTGCAAAACTTTGTCAAGGTTGTGCAAACAATTATCAAAGGAAGTTCCATAGACGGAGAAATCGTCCATGAAGACTTCCACAATTTCCTCACAAAAGCCATGAAAAATAGCAGACATGCATCTTTGAAAAGTAGCAGGAGCATTACATAAACCAAAAGGCATACGTCTATAAGCATAAGTTCCATAAGGACAAGTAAAAGTAGTTTTCTCTTGATCTTGCGCTCTCACAGCAATTTGAGAAAACCCAGAATACCCATCAAGGAAACAAAAGTGAGTTTTCTTGGACAACCTCTCAAGCATTTGATCAATAAAAGGCAAAGGATAATGATCTTTCTTAGTTACTTTGTTAACCTTTCTAAAATCAATGCACATCCTATAACCAACTACTACTCTTTGAGGAATTAGTTCATCATTTTCATTAGGAACAACGGTAATTCCTCCTTTCTTAGGAACACAATGCACAGGACTTACCCATCTACTATCAGCAATAGGATAAATAATACCAGCTTCAAGAAGTTTTAATACCTCATTTCTTACCACTTCTTTCATCTTGGGTATTAAACGACGCTGATGCTCAACAACAGGCTTTGCATCAGGTTCCATGTTGATGGCGTGCTGACATATAGTAGGAGAAATTCCCTTCAGGTCATCAAGAGTATATCCCATAGCTCCGCGGTGTTTCCTCAACACTCCCAATAACCTTTCCTCCTCTGTACCTGAAAGTTTAGAGCTGATAATAACAGGATATATTTTCTTATCATCAATATAAGCATATTTAAGATTATCAGGCAGAGGTTTCAAATCAAAAACAGGATCCTCCTTGGGTGGCATTGTGGTACCCAAATCTTCCACAGGTAAATTGTGTTTGAGCATAGGTTGACGAAGGAATACTTCATCAAGCTCATTCCTTTCTTCCCTGAAGTTCTCACTTTCATGATTCTCCATATGTTGCTGCAAAGCATTGTTAGGAGCAAGAACAATAGATGCAAGTTGAGCAATTTCAAAATCCTCACTAGGCAATTCAGTTTCATAAGGTGCTTTAGCAAATTTAGAGAAATTGAATTCATAAGATTCACCAGCAAATTTAGTAAAGATTTTCTCTTTCTTACAATCTATAACAGCACCACAAGTATTCAGAAAAGGTCTACCAAAAATAATAGGACAACTATCATTGGCAGCCGACCCAAGTACAAGAAAATCAGCAGGGTATTTAGTCTTACCACAAAGGACTTCGACATCTCTAATGATACCAATTGGAGAGATAGTTTCCCTATTAGCAAGCTGAATAACCACATCAATCTCTTCAAGTTTACAAGGAGCAATTTCGTGCATAATTTCCCTGTAAAGCTCATAAGGAATAGCACTAGAACTTGCACCAATATCACATAAACCATAATAGCAATGATCACCTATCCAACAGAAAGCACAGGAACACTAGACTTCCTAGAACTTTTAGGATGTGAGACAATATTAGAAGCATCCTCACAAAAGATAATGTGTCTATCTTCTAAATTTTCAGTGACAAGATCTTTAACCAATGCTACAACAGGTTCAACAGTTATTTGCTCATCAGGTTTGGTAGTTTTCTTATTACTTTTACTAACAACACCAGTTATGATAGTATGTTCCTTAATCTTATTAGGAAAAGGAACTTTTTCAATATAAGGTTCTGGAATAATGCGATCAGCAACATTAACCTCAACACCTTTAGATATATGAGAAACAGATTCATCTTTATATGGTTCATGATAATTTTTAAAACCCTCCTTCGGCAAACCGAAATAGGAAGCAAAGGCTTTATAAAAGTTTGCAACAATTTGAGAGTCAAGACCATAAGTAGTGCTAATTTTGCGATAATCATCAGTATCCATAAATTTTTAACACACTCAAAGTCATAGTTTATACCTGACTCCCTACCTTTGTCATTCTCCCATCCTTCAGTGTTCTCCTGAATCCGATCAAGAAGGTCCCACTTAAACTCTTCTTTATTACGAGTGAACGATCCAGCACAAGTGGTATCCAATAGAGTTTTATCTTGAAAGGAGAGTCTTGCATAAAAGTTATCAATAACAATATTACCAGGAAGCTCATGAATGGGACATTTGAGCATTAATGCCTTCAATCTCCCCCACGCTTGAGCGATACTCTCTCCATCATAGGGCCAGAAGTTATATATGAGGTTCCGATCCTTATGAATCTCACTTGGAGGATAGAATTTGGAGTAAAAGAGAGGTACAATTTCCTCCCATCCAAGAGAATACCCATTCTTCAGCAGTTTATACCAATGTGCAGCTTTACCAGACAGTGATAGAGAGAATAATTTCTTCTTAACTTCTCCCATCGAGATACCTGCACACTTAAATAACTCGCACAATTCATGCAGAAATAACAAATGATCTCCAGGATGGACAGTTCCATCTCCTGCATAGCGGTTATTTGTGACACGTTCAACAATTTTCATAGGAATTTTGAACGGTATTACCTGCTCATCTGGCGCCTCCTCTACTACCTTAGCAGTGGTAGTTGTTTTCCCAAATAGGAATTCAAGAGAAGACCCCTCCATAATGAGATATAGCAGCAGGCAAAAATAAAAACAGCACGTACAATAAATGTTTCCCTTACCAATTCCACTTACCAATAGCGCTACACTCCCCGGCAACGGCGCCAGAAAATAGTCTTGATGACCCACAAGTATAGGGGGTGTATCGTAGTACTTTCGATAAATAAGAGTGTCGAACCCAACGAGGAGCAGAAGGTGTTGACAAGCGGTTTTGATGAAGGATTCACTGTAAATGCTCACAGACAAGTTTTTAGGAGTTTTTGATATGACAGATAAATAAAGTACAAGTAAATAAAATGCAGTATAATAGTTGCAGCGAGTGGCCCAATCCTTTCTACAGCAAAGGACAAGCCGGTTGTTGTACTTATAATGACCAAACGTTCTTGAGGACACACGGGAATATTGTCAAGTGCTTTCGCTTCATATAGTTGATTAATCTTCATTGTTTTGATAAGTGTTGTGTGGGTGAACCTATGCTAATGCACCGCCCTTCCTAGGACTAATACATACTTGTGATTATACCCCTTGCAAGCATCCGCAAATACAAGAAAGTAATTAAGATAAACTAACCACAGCCTTAAACTTTGAGATCCTGCTATCCCTCATGCATCGATATACCAACGGGTGTTCAGGTTTCTGTCACTCCGGCAACCCCACAATTGGCAAACGAATACACAATGCATTCCCCTAGGCCCATAAAGGTGAAGTATCATGTAGTCGACGTTCACATGACACCACTAGAAGAATAACACCACAACTTAAGCATCAAACCATTAAATATTACTCAACATAGTTCACTACTAACATCAAGACTTCTCCCATGTCCTCAAGAACTAAACGAACTACTCACAAGACATCATACGGAACATGATCAGAGGTGATATGATGATGAATAACAATCTGAACATAAACCTTAGTCCAATGGTTTCACCCAATAGCATCAATAACAAGAGTAATCAACACCGGGAGAGTTTCCCCTATGAAATAGACAAGATTCAGCCCTAGATGTTACAACGGAGACGGGGTGCAGCGGCGGTGATGATGGTGTTGGCGGTGGAGATGATGATGATGATGATCCCGATGAAGTCCAGCTCGATGACGGTGATGATGGCGACGATTTCCCCCTCCGGGAGGGAATTTCCCCCGGCAGATTTCTTCCTGCAGGGGAGCTTTTCGCTCTCTGGTGTTTTCCGCCTCGTGGAGGCGGCGGAATATTTCGATGGCCGTCCTCTGTGTGTTAGGGTTCGAGGGGGTCAAGTACGCGAAGGGGGAACGGCTGAGGTGGGCCAGGGCCCCCAAACCACCTGTCGGCGCGGCAGGGGGCCCACCGCGCCAAGGGTGAGGAGGGCCCACCATGGCCCATCTCAGCTCCCCTTTTGGCCTCCTCCATCTTCTGGTAAAATAGGAACTTCCATATGTCTCCTTCGATTTATTGATCTTCAGAAATAGTGCATCTCGACGGTGCTTTTTCCAGCAGAATCCTGACTCCGGTGTCCAATTCTCCATTATTCATCAAACATGCAAAATAGGTAAAATAACATAAGTAACACTTCTAAATATGAAATATATCGATGAATAGCAGTAAATTATGATATAAAATAGTGATGCAAAATGGACGTATCAACGTCTCCAACGTATCTATAATTTCTGATGTTCCATGCTTATATTATGCCAATTGCTACATGTTTTATATACAGTTTATATCATTTTTATGCATTTTCTGGGATTAACCTATTAACAAGATGCCACAGTGCCAGTTCCTGTTTTCTGCTGTTTTTGGTTTCAGAAAATTTGTTCTGGAAATATTCTCGGAATTGGACGAAACAAAAGCCAAAGTCCTTATTTTTCTGTCACGTACACGAAGTCCGAAGGAGAGACGAAGGGGGCTGTGGGCCGCCCTCACCACGTGGCGGCGCGGCCCACCTTCTGCCGCGCCATGACGTGGTGAGGGGCCCACAAGCCTCCACCGATGCCGCCCCTTCGCCTATATATTCATCTATTCGGGGAAACCCTAAACACCCGAGTCATATTCCACGAAAAGTTCTAGAGCCGCCGCCGCCGTCAACCTAACTCAGGAGGGTTCTGAAGCTCTTCCCAGCACCCTGCCGGAGAGTGGAATCATAACCGGAGGGCTCTACATCGCCATGCCTGCCTCCGGAGTGATGTGTGAGTAGTTCATCTTTGGACTATGGGTCCATAGCAGTAGCTATATGGTTGTCTTCTCCTCTTGTGCCATCATGTTTAGATCTTGTGAGCTGCCTATCATGATCAAGATCATCTTATTGTAATGCTACATGTTGTGTTTGCTGGGATCCGATGAATATTGATACTATGTCAAGTTGAATACTGAAATATTATGTCTGTGTCTTTTATGATCTTGCATGCTCTCCGTTACTTGTTGAAACTCTGGCCAAGTGAATGCTTGTGACTCCAAGAGGGAGTATTTATGCTAGATAGTGGGTTCAGTCTCCATTGAATCTGGGGGAGTGACAACAACCTCTAAGGTTGTGGATGTGCTGTTGCTACTAGGGGTAACCTAATGATGCTTTGTCTGAGGATGAATGTGTTGTTTACATTATGCAATTTACTTAATACAATTGCCTGTTGCTTGCAACTTAATACCGGAAGGGGTACGGAAGTTAACCTGAAGGTGGACTTTTTAGGCACAGATGCATGCTGGATAGCGGTCTGTGTACTTTGTCGTAATGTCCAAATGAATCTCATAGTAAACACAACAACTTGCACATGCATGTTATGCACTTATCAACATTTGTCAATTGCCCAGCTATAATTTGTTTACCCAGCATGTTAGTTATTTATTATGGAGAGACACCACTAGTGAACTGTGGACCCCGGTCCATTCTTTTACATCTGAAATACAACCTACTGCAATCATTATTCTCTTTCATTCTCTGCAATTAAACATCATTTTCCACACTATACGTCTAATCCTTTGTTTTCAGCAAGCCAACCGCCAGGACCTCCCTGATGTCTACGCACGCTTCTATTCTTGTAGACAGTGTTGGGCCTCCAAGAGCAGAGGTTTGTAGGACAGCAACAAGTTTCACTTAAATGAATCACCCAAGGTTTATCGAACTCAGGAAGGTAGAGGTCAAAGATATCCCTCTCAAGCAACCTGCAATTAAGATACAAGAAGTCTTTGTGTCCCCAACACACCTAATACACTTGTCAGATGTATAGGTGCACTAGTTCGGCGAAGAGATAGTGAAATACAAGTAATATGGATGATTATAAGTAGTAATTGCAATCTGAAATGAAAATGGCAGCAAGCAAACATGTAGCAGAACTTGTTGTAAACGGTGTTTCAGTGCTTAGAAACAAGGCCTAGGGATCATACTTTCACTAGTGGACACTCTCAACAATGACCTCATAATTGAATAAATAAATGCTACTCTCAAACACTCTCTTGTTGGATAACGAACACCATTCATTGCGTTGGGCTGCAAAAGCACACCTCAAGTCGGAGTAAACAAACGCCACAACGTCATAAAGGAGTCACACACGATGCGCACACTGTCACCTTCACACCGTGGAGAGTGACTCCGGAGTTCATATTAAAGTAACCTCTAGAGTGGCATAATAGATAAAGAGTAACATCTACTTATTCAACTAGATTACAAAGCTCATGATCACATAAAGATCACACCATGGGAGAGAGAGAGATAAACCACATAGCTACCGGTAGAGCCCTCAGCCTCGGGGGAGAACTACTCCCTCCTCATCATGGGAGGCAGCAACGGCGATGAAGTTGGCGGTGGAGTCGATGGAGATGGCTCCGGGGCACTTCCCCGTCCCGGCAGCGTGCGGAACAGAGACTTCTGTCCCACGAAACTTGTTCTGGATGGCGGCGGCGCTGCGGACCTCTTCGAGGAATATGACTGATTGTTTTAGGGTTTTCGCGTCGGGGAGAATAAATAGGCGAAGGGGCGACGTCGGTAGAGGCGCAGGGCCCGCTCCCCATAGGGTGGCGTGGCAGGGGGCCACCGCGCCGTGGTGTGGGGACGGCGCCCTGCTGCCCCCTTTCGTCTCTCCTTCGGATTTCGTGAACGTGTCGGGAAAGCTCTCCAATGGAATTAGTGGGGGTGCATCCAACTGGTTGCTCACGAAGATCTAGAGCACTTTTGAGGATGCTCATCATTGAAATATACAACCCAAGTTCTATAGTGTAAATTCCCCACATAGTTATACTAGTAAAACATGAAAACTCTCTCACATGGAGTATAGGAGCTAAACATGAGCACAAATGATGACTATTAATACTGCAGGTGCTGAAACATGAGCACAAGTGTGGATAAAGGATAGTAATGTTGCCCCCTTTTTCTTTTTCTTTTTTTATTTTTTCTATTTTTTGTTTCTCTTTTCGATGGCCTCCATGGCTCTTTTCACTTTTAGGGGCAACACTCTAATATGACAACACACTTTTAGGTACAAATAACTCACAATGAACTAAACATGATGTATGAAACTGTATGCCTCTGTCAGTGTAGCAGGATATGCAATGATCTAGCGTAACATGGGTAAACCGCACATTAGCTGTATAGAATCATGCAAAGCAATATATAAATAATAAATGACAACAAGTCTTGTAATGTAAGATGAAAGTTGCATGGCAATATATCTCGGAACAGCTATGGAAATGCTGTGGTAGGTAGGTATGGTGGCTGTTTTGAGGAAGATGTATGGGCTTATGTGTAGGAGAACAAGAGAAAGTCCTCCCACGGGTTTGGATGTACTGGCGAAGTATGCACAACTCTCAATGTGAACAGAAGGCAATGCACATCACCGAAGAGGCTAGCAAATATGGATGGTGGAAGTGCCAAAAACCATAGCTTAACATTAGTCAAAAAGAACTCACAAGCTTATTGCAAACAACTACCAGGTTCAACATTAAGAGCATGATTAAAATTCACTCCAAGAAGGGCCGTTCAGGGCGGTACAAGTACCCGCTAGATCCCTCGACCTTTAGCACAACTTAGTTATTATGAATCACTTTTAGACATGGAAAGTTATCAAGTCCAACTACACCTTCAACAATTTTAGTAGAGTTTGTAGTACGGTACAAGCTTAAAGACAACAATCCACTAATGATTTTAACTTAACTAACCAGCAAGCTTTACATCTATTACTTATTACCTCAAAACATTTGCAAAGAATCAAATTATCAAAGTTCAAATGATCTACAAGATTATGCAAGTCACTCAATATACCACTACCACATGCAGCATTTTCTGAACCAACACAGCAACCAAGCAACTCTCCAAACAATTTGCAAAAGAAACAAGAGAGTACTTCTCCACAAGAATTAACAGCTCTAAAAGAGATGCATGAAAAACATGAGCTAAGAGCATAACAGTAGCTAGATAAGAATACTCAAAAGATATAAGTGAAGAATATGAGTATTCACATGAAAAAGCGGAGCGTGTCTCTCTCCCATACAAGAATGCTAGGATCCAACTTATTCATAAAATAAAAACAACAAAGCAAAAATAAAAGCACACAGACGCTCGAAGTAAAATACATAAGATGTGGAAGAATTAAAATATAGTTTCACTAGAGATGACCTGATAAGTTCTTGATGAAGAAGGGGATGCCTTGGGCATCCCCAAGCTTAGACGCTTGAGTCTTCTCAAAACATGCTTGGATGCACCACGGGGCATCCCCAAGCTTAGGCTTTTCACTCTTCTTGATCATATCATATCATCCTTCTCTCTTGATCCTTGAAAACTTCCTTCACACCAAACTTAGAATAATTCTTATTAGAGGGTTAGTGCATAATCAAAAATTCACATGTTCTACTGTGAAACAAACATTACCAATGCTTCTGGACATTAACTACAGCCACTGATGTATTATGGAGCAAAGAAATCCAATCAACATAGTAAAAGAGGCAATGCAAAATAAAAGGCAGAATCTGTCAAAAACAGAACAGTCTGGAAAGACGAATTTTTTCGAGGCACTTAACTTGCTCACATGCGAAAAATTAAAACTAATGAAAGTTGCTTACATATATAAGGATCATGCGTGATTTTTTTCAGAATTTTTCAATTTTTATGAGTGAATACAGCTCAAAACGGTGGACAGCAAAAAATCTGTCACTGCGCAGAAATCCAAATCTAGCATCAACTTTCAACTAGAGACTTTACTTGGCACAACAATGCAATAAAATAAAGATCAAAGGAGTTGTTACAGAAGTAAGCAAGCTCCTTGACTCAAATAAAAGAAAATTGCAGAAGTAAAACAATGGGTTGTCTCCTAGGAGCGCTTTCTTTAAAGCCTTTTAGCTAGCATGAATTTTTTTATAATGCTCTCATATGTATAAGAGTTGAATATAAGAGAGCATCAAGAAGCAAATATCCAACACATTTAAGTCTAACCCACTTCCTATGCAAAGGAGTCTTGTAGAAAATAAATCAATGAAGCACAAAGTGACTAGCATAGGATGGAAAAACAAGTGGAACATCAAAAATTTCAACAAAAAGAGAGGAGACTTAATATTATTGTGATTTACGAAGCATGTCTCCCTCTCTCATCATGACCAGTAGGTCTTAAAGTAACGATCAAATAAAAGCAAATCAAGAGAAATCTCAAATCTTTCATCATAAAGAGAGGTGTTTTAATAATATCAAAATTTCCACAACCATATTTTCCTCTCTCAAAATAATTTTCAGCGCATCATGACTAAACTCAACAATATAGCTATCACATAAAGCATATTATCATGATCCATAAGCATAACATACCATTACTCTCCACATAAGCATAATCATTAATAATAGTGAGAGTAAAAGTATCACATCCATCATTGTAATCATCATAAATTGGAGGCATAGCATAATCATAATGATTTTTATCCTCAATAGTAGATGGACTGAAAAAATCATATTCATCATTGTAAACATCAATATAGGAGCATATCATAATCAACATAAACTATATCCTCAATAGTAGGTGGACTGAAAATATCACAATGATTACAATCATCATATATTGGAGGCAAGGTATCATCAAAGCAAATTTCCTCCTTAAAGCTTGGGGACTAAAAATATCATATTCATCACAACCAGCTTCCCCAAGCTTAGACTTTTCCATAGCATTAGCAATAATGGTGTTCAAAGAATTTATAGTAATACCATTGCTACCATCATGCAAACAAGCCTCCATAGGTTTTTTAATTTTCTCTTCAAAAGCATCATGTCCTAATTCAATATAAAGTTCATAACGACTCTAATTTTTTGTTGTTTTCCATTAAGCCTAACTAGTGAAAATAAAAACAAGAGACAAAAAGAAATAATTGCAGAATCTAAGGAAATACCTTCCAACAATTACCTCCCCGCAACGGCGCCAGAAAATAGCTTAATGTCTACGCACGCTTCTATTCTGTAGATAGTGTTGGGCCTCCAAGAGCAGAGGTTTGTAGGACAGCAGCAAGTTTCGCTTAAGTGAATCACCCAAGTTTATCGAACTCAGGGAGGTAGAGGTCAAAGATATCCCTCTCAAGCAACCCTGCAATTAAGATACAAGAAGTCTCTTGTGCCCCAACACACCTAATACACTTGTCAGATGTATAGGTGCACTAGTTCGGCGAAGAGATAGTGAAATACAAGTAATATGGATGATTATAAGTAGTAATTGCAATCTGAAATAAAAATGGCAGCAAGCAAATATGTAGCAGAACTTGTTGTAAACGGTGTTTCAATGCTTAGAAACAAGGCCTAGGGATCATACTTTCACTAGTGAACACTCTCAACAATGACCTCATAATTGAATAAATAAATGCTCTCTCAAACACTCTCTTGTTGGATAACGAACACCATTCATTGCGTAGGGCTGCAAAGCACACCTCAAGTCGAGTAAACAAACGCCACAACGTCATAAAGGAGTCACACACGATGCACACACTGTCACCTTCACACCGTGGAGAGTGACTCCGGAGTTCATATTAATGTAACCTCTAGAGTGGCATAATAGATAAAGAGTAACATCTACTTATTCAACTAGATTACAAAGCTCATGATCACATAAAGATCACACCATGGGAGAGAGAGATAAACCACATAGCTACCGGTAGAGCCCTCAGCCTCGGGGAGAACTACTCCCTCCTCATCATGGGAGGCAGCAACGGCGATGAAGTTGGCGGTGGAGTCGATGGAGATGGCTCCGGGGCACTTCCCCGGCAGCGTGCCGGAATAGAGACTTCTGTCCCCCGAAACTTGTTCTGGATGGCGGCGGCGCTGCGGACCTCTTCGTGGAATATGACTAATTATTTTAGGGTTTTCGCGTCGGGGAGAATAAATAGGCGAAGGGGCGACGTCGGTGGAGGCGCAGGGCCCGCTCCCCATAGGGTGGCGCGGCAGGGGGCCCACCCGCGCCGTGGTGTGGGGACGGCGCCCTGCTGCCCCCCTTCGTCTCTCCTTCGGACTTCGTGAACGTGTCGGAAAAATAGGCATCTGGGATTTTGTTTCGTCCAATTCCGAGAATATTTCCAGAACAGCTTTTCTGAAACCAAAAACAACAGAAAACAGGAACTGGCACTGTGGCATCTTGTTAATAGGTTAGTCGCAGAAAATGCATAAAAATGCCATGAAGTGTGAATAAAACATGTAGCAATTGGTATAAAACTAGCATGGAACATAAGAAATTATAGATACGTTGGAGACGTATCAAGCATCCCCAAGCTTAGTTCTACTTGTCCTCGAGTAGGTAAAATGATAACAACAATAGTTTCTGAAGTGACATGCTACCACACAATCTTGATCAATAATATTGTAAAGCATATGAGCTGAGATCAAATCATTCAAAGCAAAAGTCTATAATTGATATTCAATAAGAGATAACAAAACAAGTTAGTTAAACAAGCTAAATTTTTTCATGAATTATTGCTTTAAAGACATGAAACCGTACAAGGTTCATTAAAGATGTTTTAAGTATCCAGTGTAGGAGTTCTATCCTTCAATTCCAAGCATCAAGCAATTTTTCATAACATAGAAGGATTCAGTCAAGTAAAAATAAACATGAACGTCATGAATCAACTGTTTCGAAGTCTACTCAACCAGTGAGCGTAAGCATTTGGTATTGGCACCAGGATGTTATGGCTAAGAGAACATTAATGGGGGTTTGGAAGGCCAATGGAAGAAAGTCTCACAAAGCTATAAGTGATCATTAGACAAGAGGAAGTCTTATAATCGAAGCTATGTAAGGAGTAGTGATTGCCATGCAACGGATGCACATAGAGCTATATGTGTATGAAAGCTCTCCAATGGAACTAGTGGGGGTGCATCCAACTTGGTTGCTCACGAAGACCTAGAGCACTTTTGAGGAGGCTCATCATTGAATATACAACCCAAGTTCTATAGTGTAAATTCCCCACATAGTTATACTAGTAAAACATGAAAACTCTCTCACATGGAGTATAGGTGCTAAACATGAGCACAAATGATGACTATGAATACTGCAGGTGCTGAAACATGAGCACAAGTGTGGATAAAGGATAGTAATGTTGCCACCTTTTTCTTTTTTCTTTTTTTCTTTTTTTCTTTTTTTCTTGTTTCTCTTTTCGATGGCCTCCATGGCTCTTTTCACTTTTAGGGGCAACACTCTAATATGACAACACACTTTTTGGTACAAATAGCTCACAACAAACTAAACATGATGTATGAAACTGTATGCCTCTGCCAGTGTAGCAGGATATGCAGTGATCTAGCGTAACATGGGTAAACCGCACATTAGCTGTATAGAATCATGCAAAGCAATATATAAATGATAAATGACAACAAGTCATGTAATGTAAGATGGAAGTTGCATGGCAATATATCTCGGAACAGCTATGGAAATGCTGTGGTAGGTAGGTATGGTGGCTGTTTTGAGGAAGATGTATGGGCTTATGTGTAGGAGAACAAGAGAAAGTCCTCCCACGGGTTTGGATGTACTGGCGAAGTATGCACAACTCTCAATGTGAGCAAAGGAAATGCACAACACCGAAGAGGCTAGCAAATATGGATGGTGGAAGTGCCAAAAACCGTAGCTTAACATTAGTCAAAAAGAACTCACAAGCTTATTGCAAACAACTAGCAGGTTCAACGTTAAGAGTATGATTAAAATTCACTCCAAGAAGGGCCGTTCACGACGGTACAAGTACCCCGCTAGATCCCTCGACCTTCAGCACAACTTAGTTATTACGAATCACTTTTAGACATGGAAAGCTATCAAGTCCAACTACACCTTCAACAATTTTAGTAGAGTTTGTAGTATGGTACAAGCTTAAAGACAACAATCCACTATTGATTTTAACTTAACTAACCAGCAAGCTTTACATCTATTACTTATTACCTCAAAACATTTGCAAAGAATCAAATTATCAAAGATCAAATGATCTACAAGATTATGCAAGTCATTCAATATACCACTACCACATGCAGCATTTCTGAACCAACACAACAACCTCATGTTGATAAGATTGATGTTATTGTGTCTATGCTTTTGAGTGGTAAATCTCATGTTGATCCAAATAATGTTCCTTTAGCTTCATTGGTTGCTCAAGAAGAGCATGTTGATGTGAACTTCATTAAAAACAACAACTTCAACAACAATGCTTATAGGAATAATTTTGGTAACAACAATTATAGGCCTTATCCTTCAAATAATGGCAATGGTTATTTTAATTCTCATGGTAGAAAGGATTGCCTAGTGAGGAAAGATACTAGAAATTGAAAAGGCTACTAAGAACTTTATGCAATCACAATAAGAGCAAAATCAATTGTTTACTAAAACTATGAATGAACAATCTGCTATGTTGAAAAATATAGGGCACCAACTCGAAAATTTGAATAGGAGATTTCTGGTTTGCAAACTAAGATTTCCACTGCTGAAAACCGTATTTCATCCATGTCTGAAGCACAATCTTCTTTGATTAACAAAATGGCAGCCAAACCTGAAACTCTTGATAGTGATACTTTTGCTACTGCCAATGCCATCCAAGTTAAAATTGACAACAATATCAGATGTTGGCTGAATTGCATGCTAGGTGGGAAAGAGAGGACAAAATTGAAAAAGAGAATAGTATAGCTAGAGTTTGTACTATTACCACCACTAGTAATGCTAATGTTTCACATGCTAGTAAGCCTCCTACTATCAATGGTAACATAATTGGTGTTGGCAATGTTTCTACTACCTCTACAAAACGTTTAAAATTGCCCAAAACCACTGAAACTGTTCTTGATAATATAAGAGTGCTGAAATTTTTCGAAATATGGGAGACAATGGTTCTTTGCCATTGACCAAAATGATTTTGATTTTGATGATTGCAATATTTCTGAAGTAATTATGTTTTTGCAAAAGCTAGCTAGAAGTCCTAATGCTAGTGCTATTAATATGGCTTTTACAAAACATATTACAAATGCTCTCATGCAAGCTAGGGAAGAGAAATTAAAACATGAAGCTTCTATCCCTAGAAAGTTAGAGGATGGTTGGGAGCCCATCATTAAGATGAAGGTGAATGATTTTGATTGCAATGCTTTATGTGATCTTGGTGCTAGCATTTCTGTTATGCCTAAGAAACTTTATGATATGCTTGATTTGCCACCTTTGGAACATTGTTATTTGGATGTTTATCTTGCTGATAATGCTATGAAGAAACCTTTGGGAGAGTTGATGATGTTCTTATTATGGTTAACAATAACCTTGTCCCCGTTGATTTGTTGTTATGGACATCGTATGCAATGCATCTTGTCCTATTGTTTTGGGAAGACCTTTTCTTAGAACTGTGGGTGCCATTATTGATATGAAAGAAGGAAATATAAGGTACCAATTCCCACTCAACAAAGGTATGGAACACTTCCCTAGAAAGAGAATGAAGTTGCCTTTTGATTCTATTATTAGAACAAGTTATGATTTGGATGCTTCTTCACTTGCAAACACTTGATTCTCAGTTTCTGCGCCTAGCTGAAAGGCGTTAAAGAAAAGCGCTTATGGGAGACGACCCATGTTTTTATTGCTGCATTTTTTCTTTTTCTTTGAGTCAAGGAGCTTTCTTACTTCTGTAACAACTCCTTTGTATCTTTATTTTATTACATTGTTGTGCCAAGTAAAGCCTTTAATAGAAAGTTGATGCTAGATTTGGATTTCTGCGCAGTGACAGATTTTTGCTGTCCACCGTTTTGAGCTGTACGCACTCCAGAAAAATCCAAAAATTCTGAAAAAATTTCGGCGTGATCCTCATATATGTACGCAATTTTCATTAATTTGGACTTTTCGCATCGGAGCAACTTAAGTGCCTCGAAAAAATTCGTCTTTCCAGACTGTTCTGTTTTGAAAGATTCTGCCTTTTGATTTGCATTCTCTCTTTTACTGTGTTTGAGCGGATTTATTTACTCCACAAAATATCAGTGGATGTAGCTAATGTCCAGAAGTGTTGGAGAGATTGTGTCATCACAGAACATGTGAATTTTTGATTATGCACTAACCCTCTAATGAGAATTACTTCGAGTTTGGTGCGAAGAAAGTTTTCAAGGATTAAGAGAGAAGGATGATATGATATGATCAAGAAGAGTGAAAAGCCTAAGCTTGGGGATGCCCCGTGGTGCATCCAAGCATATTTCAAGAAGACCCAAGCGTCTAAGCTTGGGGATGCCCAAGGCATCCCCTTCTTCATCACAACTTATCAGGTCATCTCTAGTGAAACTATATTTTAATTCTTTCACATCTTATATGCTTTACTTGGAGCGTCTGTGTGCTTTTATTTTTGCTTCGTTATCTTTGTTTTCTGAATAAGTTGGATCCTAGCATTCTTGTGTGGGAGAGAGACACGCTCCGCTTTTTCATGTGAATACTCGTATTTTTCACTTATATTTGTTGAGTATTCTTAGCTAGCTACTGCAATGCTTTTAGCTCCAGTTTTTCATGCATCTCTTGTTCAGAGCTGTTAGTTCTTGTAGAGAAGTACTCTCTTGTTTCATTGCTGTAGTATTTGAGAGAGTTTGGGTTGAAATAAGTTGATTGGTGTTTGGTTGGAAACAGAAAATGCTACATGTGGTAGATGGTATATTGAAAAGACATACTCGTTCTTATAGATCATTGTCTTGGATAATTTGATGCTTTGCAATTGTTTTGATCTCTCAAGTAGATCATGTTTAAGCTCTTGCATCATGTAGTTAAAGCCTATTAGTGGAGAACTACCGTAGAGCTTGTTGAGACTTGGTTTGCATGTTTGATATCTCTAAGGTCTAGATATTTTCTGGTAAAGTGTTTGAACAACAAGGAGACAGTGTAGAGTCTTATAATGCTTGCAATATGTTTTTATGTAAGTCTTGCTGTACCGGTTGATATCCTGTGTTTGCTTCAAACAACCTTGCTAGCCTAAACTCTGTATTGAGAGGGAATGCTTCTCATGCATCCAAACCTTGAGCCAAAACCCATGCCATTTGTGTCCACCATAACTACCTTTTATGTGGTATTTCCTGCCATTCCAAGTAAATACTTCATGTGCTACCTTTAAACTATTCAAAACTTTATTACTCCTTATTTGTGTCAATGTTTTATAGCTCATGAGGAAGTATGTGGCGTTTACTCTATCACCTTGTCATTTATTCATGGACTAGTGGCATATACATCCGCTTATCTAATAACTTGCAAAAAGAGCTGGCAAATGGGGTGCCCAGTGCCAATTAATTACAACTATAACCATTTGATTCTCTTCACATGTTTGCCAATGATTTATCAAAAGCAAATTCCAAAATGTTAAACTTTATCAAATAGGCACTCCTCCATGGTATGTGATTGTTGTAAGGCACTCGAGGATTCGGTTAGCCATGGCTTGTGTAAGCAAAGGTTGGAGGAGTGTCATACCAATTTATAAATATGCATGTGTAAACAAAAGAGAAGAGGGATGATCTACCCTTGGGTAGAAATAACGTCCTTCATGGGAGCCGCTCTTGAAAGTCTGGGTGATAAGGGAGATAGAGTGCCCACTGCCATTCGTTGACAACAACAAACACCTCTCAATAACTTACTTTATGCTCTCTATATGATTTCAAAAACTTAACAAGCTCTAGCACATGACTTAATCCCTGCTTCCCTCTGCGAAGGGCCTTTCTTTTACTTTATGTTGAGTCAGTTACCTACTCCTTTCTATCTCAGAAGCAAACACTTGTGTCAACTTTGTGTGCATCAATTCTTATATGCTAACTTATTGCACTTGTTATATTACTTTGTGTTGACATTATCCATGAGATATACATGTTGAAAGTTGAAAGCAATTGCTGAAACTTAAATCTTCCTATGTGTTGATTCAATGCCTTTATTCAGAATATATTGCTTTATGAGTTAACTCTTATGCAAAACTTTTTGATGCTTGTCTTGAAAGTACTATTCATGAAAAGTTTTTGCTTATATGATTCAGCTGTTTACTCTTTATCTATTTGTTAGCAAACTATAGACCATTGCTTTGAGTCACTTCATTCATGACATGAGCCTTGCAATATTATTTGATGAAGATTGTGTGAAGCATGTCTCCTCAGAAATTATTTTGTTGTTATCGTTTACCTACGCGAGGACGAGTAGAACTAAGCTTGGGGATGCTTGATATGTCTCCAACGTATCTATAATTTATGATGTTCCATGCTTATATTATGCCAATTGCTACATGTTTTATATACACTTTATATCATTTTTATGCATTTTCTGGGACTAACCTATTAACAAGATGCCACAGTGCCAGTTCCTGTTTTCTGCTGTTTTTGGTTTCAGAAAAGTTGTTCTAGAAATATTCTCGGAATTGGACGAAACAAAAGCCAAAGTCCCTATTATTTCTGTCACGTACACGAAGTCCGAAGGAGAGACGAAGGGGGTTGTGGGCCGCCCTCACCATGTGGCGGCGCGGCCCCACCTTCTGCCGCGCCGTGACGTGGTGAGGGGCCCACAGGCCTCCACCGACGCCGCCCCTTCGCCTATATATTCATCTATTCGGAAAACCCTAAACACCCGAGTCATATTCCACGAAAAGTTCCAGAGCCGCCGCCGCCGTCAACCCTAACTCGGGAGGGTTCTGAAGCTCTTCCCGACACCCTGCCGGAGAGGGGAATCATCACCGGAGGGCTCTACATCGCCATGCCTGCCTCCGGAGTGATGTGTGAGTAGTTCATCTTTGGACTATGGGTCCATAGCAGTAGCTAGATGGTTGTCTTCTCCTCTTGTGCCATCATGTTTAGATCTTGTGAGCTGCCTATCATGATCAAGATCATCTTATTGTAATGGTACATGTTGTGTTTGTTGGGATCCGATGAATATTGATACTATGTCAGGTTGAATACTGAAATATTATGTCTATGTCTTTTATGATCTTGCATGCTCTCCGTTACTTGTTGAAACTCTGGCCAAGTGAATGCTTGTGACTCCAAGAGGGAGTATTTATGCTAGATAGAGGGTTCAGTCTCCATTGAATCTGGGGGAGTGACAGCAACCCCTAAGGTTGTGGATGTGCTATTGCTACTAGGGGTAACCTAATGATGCTTTGTCTGAGGATGAATGTGTTGTTTACATTATGCACTTTACATAATGCAATTGTCTGTTGCTTGCAACTTAATACCGGAAGGGGTACGGATGTTAACCTGAAGGTGGACTTTTTAGGCACAGATGCATGCTGGATAACGGTCTGTGTACTTTGTCGTAATGCCCAAATGAATCTCATAGTAGACACCACAACTTGCACATGCATGTTATGCACTTATCAATATTGTCAATTGCCCAGCTATAATTTATTTACGCAACATGTTAGTTATTTATTATGGAGAGAGACAACTAGTGAATTGTGGACCCCGGTCTATTCTTTTACATCTGAAATACAACCTACTGCAATCATTGTTCTCTTTCATTCTCTGCAATTAAACATCATTTTTCCACACTATACGTCTAATTCTTTGTTTTCAGCAAGCCGGTGAGATTGACAACCTCACTGTTAAGTTGGGGCAAAGTATTTTGGTTGTGTTGTGTGCAGGTTTCAAGTCAACCGCCAGACCTCCCCTACGACACCGCACTTTTTCTGGCGCCGTCAACACCTTCAGAAGTGTCTTCATCTCCTACTGGTTCGGTAAGCTCGGTTTCTTACTGAGGGAAGACTTGCCGCTACACTCATCAAACCTTACTCTTGGGGTCCCCCAACGACGTGTGGTTTACACGCATCAGTCCTCTCTATCGGGAACATATTTTCCCTGTCGGACTAGTTCTATTGCGTCAACTAGTTTTTGATGACTCTTGTAATTCTTTTCTTCCATTTTCCCTGTGCAACAATCAGCCCTGTGTCTGGGTCCAAGACTGCCCCATGCGTGAACATCCAGAACTTGGACCTGTCGGGCCAGTCATCTGTCTGTGGAGGGATCCTTTTTGACGCAGCTCGTTTTCATAGGCTTCCCACTTAGGCAAGGCATTCTTGTAGCCACCTGAGCCCAAATGATGGTGATATTTCTTCTTCTTAGCATTCAACTTATTTTGGGTCGATCGGGCCACAGCGACGGCCGATTTCTTATACACCACAAATTCAGGCCAGTCATCTTTTAGCTTCTCTAGATGTCGAGTGAAATTTGGAGGTTTTTTCTCATATTTTTTCCACAATCCTTTCTTCCAGTTGTTGAATTGCTGGGCCATCTTGCTAAGAATCCACTCCTTGACTTTATCCTTCCTCTTCTGTGGGAGATCTGCCGGTAGGCCGAAAGAAGCCAATATAGAGTCCCAAAGGGTATCTTTAATTCTTTGCTCGAGATATTTGCGCCAATGTTGGCTTTCTTTGGCTGATTCCATTCTGCAACGGTGATCGGACCATGCCCCTAACAAGAACTCCGAATTGAGCTACATATTTAGTGTGGATTCCTTCAGGTTTCTCCGGTTTGCCTTTTATACTAACTTCATCGATCGACAACTTCGCACCATCCAGCAGCTTTACCCCTTGGTTCAGGCCTCGTTTAGGGATTGGCTTAGATCCAGAGGGCTAAAAGAAAAATGTTTTGTTAATAAGTGCAATATAAATCAATTAATGCATCTAGCTAGTGATCAACAAGACTTAATATATACCTCGCAGGAGTTTTCTACTTCTTCTTCGTCGTCGTCGTCTCTGAAATTTTCTAACTCAAGTCCCTCACCGGAGTCGTTCAAACATTTCGCCCTAAAATCTTCGTCGTCTTCTTCGCTAGAATCTTCTCCATCGGAATTGGGTCCACGGGCCCTATCATATATAATTGCTTGCATTCGGTCTTCATTCTCCTCGTCTCGAATGAAGGGGCACCGTCTCGGATGATGGGGGCGTCATCCTCCATAGCTAAATGTCACTGCAAATTTCTTAACAAAATGAAAAACTACAAGAATAAACCTAAACACATTTGCTAAAATATTTCAAATATTGGTACTAATATTTCTAATAAACCTAAACACATTTGCTAAAACTAAAAATTGCTACTAATATTTGCTACATTTTCTAATTTGCTACATTTACTTAAACTAAAAAAAATTAACTTTCAAAGTTTCAAAGTTTGCTACACTAAAAATTGTGCAAAAAACTTTGCAAATTGCAAACACATTTACTTACACTAAAAAATGACTTTGCAAAATTTTTCAAACTTAGCTAAATTTTCAAACTAATAATAACCTAAACAAAAATAAGCTAAACACTAAATTTTCAAACTAATAATAACCTTAACAATAATAAGCTAAAAAAATTGTTAACTTTACTAAAAATGAAGGAAAACCTCAAATGTAGGCCGAGGCGGTGGCGGAGGTGGAGGCCGGCGATGGCGGAGGTGGATGTCGACGCGGGAGGCGCGCGATGGCGCGGGAGGTGACGGCTCGGGGGGCAACGGCGCGCGGCGCTGGAGCAGGCCGGAGGGTGGAAGTGGGCCGCAGCGCAGGGGCGCTTCACCGGAGAGGAGTAGGGCGCGGTGGCGGCGGCGTCGATGTCGACGACGTGCGCAGGGGCGCGTCGCCGGAGATGGCGTAGGAGCAGGGCGGAGGGCGCGCGGCGAAGGACGCGGCGATGGCGCGGCCGTCGGCCGGAGCAAGGCTTCGCCAGGGAGCAGGCCGGAGAGGAGAAGGGTGTCGCGCGGCGGGGACTTGGTGATTTTTGGGGATCGATCCGTCGATCCCCACTTAAAACTGCCTAAAACAGACCTTTAGCACCGGTTGTTCTCCGCAACCGGTACTAAAGTGTCGCAGCAGTGGAACACGGGGTTCCCCTAGTGCTGCCAAAGTGGGTCCACCACCCGTGGGCCCAGCGTGAAGATGGACAAGACCAAGGCGCGGTGCAAAGCTCGCAAGCACCCCACGCATCACTCGAGCCTGCCGGGTGCAAAGGACCCCGGGGTCCCTCGCACCCCGGAAGAGAAGAAGGACCCCGAGAGCCCGAGGCCCCGGCAGGGCCAGACTCCCTCTCGGGTATCAAGCCATACCAGACGAAGCCGAGGGTTTCCAACACCCTCCCGAAGATAGTAGAAGAGCCTAGAAAACTTGGGAAGCAAGGCGCGACCAGGGTGTCGGGGGAATACTTTCTGGATTAACCCGCGGCCCAGTGCGACTTAACTTACTCGCACGGATGAAGGCCCACTTGGGAACAAGCCCAATATTGAACCGCCATAAGAGAAAGATCTAGAAGACAAATCCCGGAGGACGTGAAGACCAAGTAGTCTCCGAGTAGGCCTCTGTGGATGTATTCCTTATGGGGAAGTTTCCTTTTGTAACCTAGCGAGCCTCTGTGTATATAAAGAGGACTCGCAGGACTTAGAGCGGGTCAAGCTATCAAGCCCCAAACCCTAGCTCATACGGCGAGTACCAGATCGGATCGCCTCCATTGTAACACCTCGATTATCATATCAATACCAATCTAGGGTAGGCAGGAAGTAGGTCTTTTACCTCACATTGAGGGGGCCGAACCTGGGTAAATCTGTGTTGATCTTTGTTCCTGCGATCCCAAGCTCGGAGATGCTTGACTCGCGTAATCCCACACCTACGAAGTCATCTATGACACCTGACGTGACAAACCCACGACAGTTGGCGCCCACCGTGGGGCCTGCGGTCAAGAGCGTCACGTTCCGCGCAGGATCCATGAAGGGAGCTGAAGATCTTGTTGTTGGCCGTATCATCACGGTCAATGGCACACCCCTCATCGACGATTCAAGCTGGGGGCCGGAAGCAGATTATTTGGAGACCGGCCACGTCATCCCGTTCGGATCCATCAACGTCTTCGTCGGCTTCATCGGTGGCAGGTCCGTTAGATCGGTCCAGGAAGGCGATTCAGTAGAAGAAGTCGCCGATGACGGGGAAGAATCCGTGGAAAGCATGGACTCGCAAGAGTTTGGGTCCATCATACCTGCCTTTGAAGAAAGTTGCTGGGGTTACCCACCAGAAATCACATCATCACCAGATCAAGAGATGGCACAAGTCGCGGTTTACATGGCCGGAGGAGCAGGTGCATCAGGAACTGCTGGAGAAACCGAGGCATCGGCACCCCCAAGCAACCCACTTCTTGTCCCTGTGTCAGCCACGAACGCCGCCCTCCGTGCAACAGAAATTGAGGCCGCCAGGGCCGAGCTCCTGTATGAGGTTCGAAGGATGGAAGAAGAGCGCCGCAGGCTCGATCAGATAAACCAAGGAATCCAACAGGAGCGGCAGAGAGTAGCCGCGCTGGCTGCGACTCAACAACAGGTTGACCCGCAAACACAGCTGCGCGCGACTCAACCAACAGTGGAAATCCCGCTCACTCCAGCCGCGGGACGGGAATCCAGACGACTGCGGAAGGAAGGGTACCAACAAATCAAGAGACCCAGCAACAACCAAGGAGGTTTCACACCCCACAGGGCCATTACCAGAACCCTGTCGATAATATGTATGCTGCGGCTAATATCTTGACTCAGATGGTACCAACAGGCGATGACCCGGTCAATGCTGAGGCGCGGCGCGCGATTCAGATGTTAAGTACGGCAGTCCTGCAACAAGCCAATAGGGCGGAAGCCGAAGCACAGCTGCCCCTCGTACCAGCCAATCACAGGATTACGCAGAAAGAAGCGTCCAGAGCAGGCCACCAGAGGACGTGTCAGGAGTCGCACAGAGGCAGCAGGAGCAAGTCGCAGAAGCGCAGGCGAATGCACCATTGATGCAAAAGCGGCCCGCAGATAACCCCGCAGGCGCACCCACAGCCCTGTCCTCGCGACTCAAGGGACCGCGTGTTTCACTGAAAGATCAGATCGGAACCTTTTCCTGAAGATTTCAAAGGGCCACGCAAGGTGGCAAACTATAACGCCAGCATGGATCCAACCACTTGGCTCAACAATTACGAGATGGGCATGAGCATCCTAAACGCATCTGAAGAGATCTGCGCACGCTACCTAACATGATGCTAGAAGGAGCAGCGCACATATGGCTGCAAAATTTGCCTCCCAACTCTATAAATACTTGGGAGGAACTGAAGGATGCCTTCATTAAGAACTTCCAAGGAACTTGCAAGCGACTCTGCAATATAGAAGATTTAGAGCGTTGTGTCCAGAAGGAAGGCGAGTCAAGTCGCCATTGGATGAAAAGGGTGGCAGAAATAATACACTCCTCAGATAATATACCACCAAGCTCAGCCGTCCTGGTGATGGAGAAAAACTGCAAGTTTGAGCCGCTGATTCATAAGCTGGGTCGCATGAAGGATAAAGTCAAGAGCCTCAGCGAGGTGATGGCTGCGGCTAACAAATATGCCAGCTCAGACAAAACCAGAGACGCGTCAGACGGAGAAGAAGAGGAGGTTGCTGCAAAAGGAAAGAAAAACTCCAACAAGCCCCAGCAGCAGCAAACGAGCCACAACAACACGAGTCAAAACAAACGCAAAAGCGAAGATGGTCACTCAGGGCTCGTCGCCAATGCGCGTGGAGGATTCAGAGGCCAGCGTGGAAGGGGTCGAGGATACGGCTCCCGTCCAATCAATATGCAAGAAGTTTTCAACCGGCCATGCGACCTTCATGCGACAGGTGATGGACGGCCAGCGGACCATACCAAGGCGCAATGCCATTATTACAAAAAGTGGAAAGAAGAGAGCCAACACAACGGGGGGAATTCCCATGAAGGAAACCCTAGTGCGGCTCATAACACAAACATTGGGCAGCACGGCGCGAGTAACCCCAGGCAGACGGGGCAGTATCACACAATAGTTATCGATACCTCCAAAAGAGAAGAGAAATTGAGCCGGAGAAGTCAGCAGGTGAACGCCGTGATACCAACAACACCCGCTTGGTTAAGGTGGTCAGAATACGCGGTAACCTGGAGTCGCGACGACCACCCGCCACAGGTACGGGAACCTGGCAAGTTGGCACTGGTTGTGGCACCATACGTTGCAGGATACAAGCTGACCAAAGTGCTTATGGATGGAGGAAGCAGCATTAATATCTTGTACTACGATACTTTCCAGCGTCTAGGACTCAAGGATTCCAGCCTGCAGCCCACGTCAACAGTATTTCACGGCATTGTCCCAGGAAGGTCCGCACGGCCAGTGGGGAAAATAACCCTAGGGGTAACTTTTGGAACAGAAGAGAACTTTAGAAGTGAATTCCTAAGCTTCGAAGTGGTAAAATTCCAAAGCCCATATCACGCCTTGTTTGGAAGAACGGCCTTTGCTAAGTTTATGGCCAGGCCATGCTACGTGTACCTACAGTTGAAGATACCAGGACCAAAAGGGGTCATCACAGTGTACGGAGATAGAGAAAAAGCAATAGAATGTGAGAAAGGAGATGCGGCTTTCGCAGAATCCGCCTGTGCCGCGGAAGAACTAAAAGGTTATAAGTCGCAGGTGGACCCAAACGATATGAGTGTGGTTACCACGCCATCTGCCGAGCCACCAATGAAATTCAAAGCGGCCCAGGACACTAAGCAGATAAATCTTGTTCCTGGCGACTCATCCAAGCAAACTAGCATTGGAGCACACATGGAAGAAGAGCAGGAGAAGGCCCTCGTCGCTTTTCTCCAGGAAAATAAAGACATCTTCGCATGGAAGCCGTCAGATATGCCAGGGGTACCAAGAGAATTAGCAGAACATAGCCTCAAAGTGAACCCTGCGGCTAAACCAGTGAAGCAGCCACTACGGCGTTTTCATGATGACAGGAGAAAGGCAATAGGAGAGGAAATAGCTCGCTTGCTGGCTGCAGGATTCATCACAGAGGTATACCATCCGGAGTGGGTGGCAAATCCAGTATTGGTTATGAAAAAGAACGGTACGTGGCGAATGTGCGTTGATTACACCAGTCTTAACAAAGCTTGTCCAAAGGATCCATTTGCTTTGCCAAGAATCGACCAAGTAATTGATTCAACTGCTGGGTGCGAGCTGTTATGCTTTTTGGACGCCTATTCAGGCTACCATCAAATCAAGATGAAGAGGGAGGACCAAGAAAAGACGTCCTTCATCACACCCTTCGGAGCTTTTTGTTACGTCAGCATGCCCTTTGGGTTGAAGAACGCAGGTGCGACTTACCAAAGATGCATTCAGAATTGCTACATGAGCAAATAGGTCGCAACGTTCATGCCTACGTGGATGATATTGTGATTAAATCGCAAGTTAGCCAGGATCTTATTGGTGATCTGGCAGAGACATTCACAAATCTCAGAAAATACAACATGAAGCTCAACCCCACAAAGTGCGTCTTCGGAGTACCAGCAGGAAAGCTATTGGGATTCATAGTATCAGAAAGAGGCATTGAGGCCAATCCTGACAAGATAAAGGCCGTGATGGATCTCCAAAAGCCAGAAAAGATAAAAGATGTACAGCGGCTTACTGGTTGCGTAGCAGCTTTGAGTCGCTTTATATCAAGATTGGGAGAGAAAGCACTACCTTTGTACAGACTGTTGAAAAAATCAGACACCTTCGTTTGGGACGCAGAGGCCGACGAAGCTCTGACAGCCTTGAAACATCAATTGACAATGCTCCAGTTCTGGCGGCTCCAAAAGATAAAGAGCCAATGCTACTATACATAGCGGCAAATTCCCGCGCTGTGAGTGCTGTCATGGTTGTGGAGAGACAAGAAACAGGAAAGGAATACCCTGTCCAGAGACCAGTATACTACGTGAGCGAAGTCCTCACAGCTTCCAAACAGCGTTACCCACAGTGGCAGAAGTTGGTGTTTGGAGTGTTCATGGCGAGTCGCAAGCTGAAGCACTACTTCCAAGAGCATCCAATAACTGTGGTGAGTTCAGCACCATTGGCAGATATCATTCGTAATCGAGAAGCTACTGGAAGAGTCGCTAAGTGGGCGATCGAGTTGGGACCACATCACATCAGCTACGAGCCGCGCACATCAATTAAGTCGCAAGCCCTTGCAGATTTTATTAACGATTGGACAGAAATCCAAGTTGCTCCTAGCATGGCAGAAACCAAATACTGGACCATGCATTTTGATGGGTCAAGACAGTTGCAAGGCTCGGGGGCTGGAGTTGTTCTGACATCTCCCAAGGGAGACAAGCTGCGGTATGTGTTACAGATACACTTCAACTGCACAAATAACGTGGCGGAGTACGAGGCACTGCTTCATGGTCTACGTATAGCAAAGGAGATGAACATCAGTCGCATACGCTGTTTTGGCGATTCAGACTTGGTGGCACAGCAGGTCTCCGGAACGTGGGACAGCAAGGATGCGAACATGGCTGCATATAGGAGAGAGGTGGACAGAATTGCTGGACATTTCACTGGATACCAAGTTGAACATATTGATCGGAGACAAAATGAAGCTGCGGATGCCCTGTCTCGGCTTGGATCCAACAGACAGTCAGTCCCACCCAATGTTTTCCTGGATGAACTGCACAATCCATCAGTCAAACCTCCAGCAGAATTGACATTGCAGAGCCAGAGGATGATTCAACTTTAGTCGCAGCCCTGCATGAACAGCCAGGATGGACAGAGCCATACATGGCATATTTAAGTCGCGGAGTGCTGCCGGACGATGAAATTGAGGCGCGCAAAATCATACGACGATCAAAGGCCTATACAATCATCAACAATGAATTATACAAGCGCAGCGTATCAGGAGCATTCCAAAGATGTGTCTCACCAGAAGAGGGACGAAAAATCTTGCACGAAATTCATTCAGGCGATTGTGGCCATCATGCTTCGTCAAGATCTTTGGTGGCAAAGGCGTTCCGACATGGATTCTTCTGGTTAACAGCATTAGCAGATGCAGAGCAAATTGTCAGAGTGTGCGATGGATGTCAAAGATACGCTAGGCAAGATCATATGCCAGCCCAAGCACTTCGCACAATACCCATCACATGGCCTTTTGCCGTATGGGGTTTTGACATGGTAGGGCCTTTCAGACGGTCTTCAAACGGAAAAACTCACCTCTTAGTCATGGTGGACAAATTCACAAAGTGGATAGAAGCAGAACCTGTGGGAGATTGCGAGGCTGAAACAGCAGTCAAGTTCTTGAAGAAGGTCATATTCCGCTTCGGTTACCCCCATAGTATCATTACAGACAATGGGAGCAACACCTCTGAAGGGGCTACACAGATATTTTGCGCAGACAATGGGATAAGATTGGACCTCACGTCAGTAGCACACCCGCAGAGCAATGGACAAGCTGAGCGAGCTAACCAGGAAATTCTCCATGGAATTAAGCCGCGCCTTATTGAAAAGGTCGAAGCATCTCCAGGATGTTGGGTGGAAGAACTGCCAGCAGTACTGTGGAGCTTGAGAACAACCCCTAACAGATCCACAGGATTTACACCATATTTCATGGTCTATGGAGCAGAAGCAGTCATGCCCAGCGATATCATACATGATTCACCAAGAGTTGCGGCTTACATCGAGACAGATAATGAGATAGCTCGGCAAGACTCGGTGGACACATTAGAAGAGGTTAGAGACTTGGCAGCATCAAGGTCAGCAGTATATCAACAAGACTTGCGACGCTATCATGCCAGACGCATCAAAACCCGCACCTTTCAAGAAGGCGACCTAGTACTGCGACTTAAACAAGATCACAAGGGAATGCATAAGCTGTCCTCTCCATGGGAAGGACCCTACATCATCAGCAAGAAGCTAAACAATGGGTCGTACTACCTGCTGGATGTAAGGGAAGAAAGCAGCGAACGCCATGATTTCGAGGATCGTCTCGAGGCACCTCGCCCTTGGAACGTCGCACACCTGCGACCGTACTATACATAAGAAAAGGCTAATCAGAGCCAAGCATCATCCTTTCCAGCTTTATAGCTGAGTATCATCACAGCCACTCAGGGCTAGAACTTCAACTTTGGTCGCCACCTAGGCGCGACCTATGCAACATCTGATCGCCACCCAGGCGCGATCGACCCTTGTATCAGAAACCGGCTGCCACCTAGGCGCGGCCGTAAACTTTGTATCATCTCTGGTCGCCACCTAGGCGCGACCGACCCCATGTATCACCATGGATCGCCACCTACGCGCGATCCAACCCTATGTATAACACTCGGTTGCCACCTAGGCGCGACCTTATGTGTCATCATAATCAAAGCTTATCATAGCTTAGCCTATCATGGCAATATCATTATGTTTCTTGGGGTCTTTGTTACCCTGAAACAGCCGATTTATTGGCAATTATCAAATTTACCTTAAGTTGGATTGCTACTCGCATTATGTGGCCAAAGTACTGGGGTGTGGCGTCAATCGAGCTTGATTGCCTATCATGGCCGCTCTCGACCCTGAACACACATATTCCTAGGAAATACTGAGTCGCGCGAGTGCCCACTTAAGGATTCAGATGGCCTAACTAGAGGTCGATGTACTGCTTATAGTACGGCAACACCAATTACAATTACTTGTAACTTAACAATTGTTTTATTCATGATATCAAGTTACAGGTGATGACCTTCAGAGTTCTCTGAGAAGAATTGAGATGATTACCACATAACATCCTCTCAATCCTTGGGGGCTATATCATATTATCATCAAAAATTTGAAGATAGATCGTCATCAAGTTCTGAAGCTATCAGGATACTCTAAAGCTCACGAAGTCAGATGATCTTCCAGGTGCGAGTCAAGGCCAAACTTGCACAATTATAAGCCGCGAAACAAGGAAAAGCACGGCCTAAGCATTCAAGATCAAGAAACTATGAAGTTCAGGCCACGCTTGGGGGCTAATGTCGGGGGAATACTTTCTGGATTAACCCGCGGCCCAGTGCGACTTAACTTACTCGCACGGACGAAGGCCCACTTGGGAACAAGCCCAATATTGAACCGCCATAAGGGAAAGATCTAGAAGACAATCCCGGAGGACGTGAAGACCAAGTAGTCTCCGAGTAGGCCTCTGTGGATGTATTCCTTATGGGGAAGTTTCCTTTTGTAACCTAGCGAGCCTCTGTGTATATAAAGAGGACTCGCAGGACTTAGAGCGGGTCAAGCTATCAAGCCCCAAACCCTAGCTCATACGGCGAGTACCAGATCGGATCGCCTCCATTGTAACACCTCGATTATCATATCAATACCAATCTAGGGTAGGCAGGAAGTAGGTCTTTTACCTCACATTGAGGGGGCCGAACCTGGGTAAATCTGTGTTGATCTTTGTTCCTGCGATCCCAAGCTCGGAGATGCTTGACTCGCGTAATCCCACACCTACGAAGTCATCTATGACACCTGACGTGACAAACCCACGACACAGGGGACACCACCTGTGGTGTGCCAGCTTTCCCCACCTCGCTTTCCCCAAAGGGCGGGGGATCTCACCAAACCGGAGGAAGATACTTGGAGAAGAAGAGGCCACATCTTCGCCTCCACCACGGAGAGGGGGAACTTCCCGCCAAGACCCCCTCACGCTCCTGGCATGACCCTTGTGGCGCCCCTTGTCTATAAATGGAGGGCCAAGTCATGGCGAGGAAAAAGGGACGAATCCAAGGCAAGCCACAAGCTAGAGAACAACTGGAGATAGCTAGGGCAGAGAGGAAAAGGGAGGTGATCTCCTCAGGGCCAGGATCTGCCCTTTCTTCCTCCTCTCGCCAAAACCCTTCCCGGGTACCTCGCCGGGACGCCATTGTAGCCACACCATGATGCCTCCATCTATCCAGACATGCAGGAGTAGGGCTGTTAGCCTTCGGGCGGCCTGAACCTGGGTAGATCGCTGTGTCCTTGTTTGCTTTCCATACACGCAGAGAGAGAGAGAGAGAGAGAGTGACGGAGATCTCGCCGGCGGTACTTCTCCGGGAGACGTCATCCAGCCTCCTCCGCGCCCCTACCGAATCTACAAAGGGGGTGTCCTTCATCCCCGGTGTCCGTCATTCGTGACACGACATAAAGGGTCTTTAGTATCGGTTGTAGACAACAACCGGTGCTAAAGGTTTGTTTTTGGGCCGCGGCAAAATTTCGCGCGCGAAGCCCACCCCTTTAGTACCGGTTGTAGATAACAACCGGTACTAATGGGCTTTTGATTTTTTTTCTCTAGTTTCTTTTTCTTTCTTATGTTCTCTGTTTTTTATATCTATTTGGTTTCTATTTTGTTTTTTTCTCTAGTTTCTTTTTCTTTAATATATATTTAATTTAATTGTCTAAAAAATTGTAATAATTATCTATCTATTTGTGACCGCGAAGCCCCCCTTTAGTCCCGGTTGGTACACCAGTGTTGGATCAGTGACTGACACGGATCGTGTGTTTCTTTCAAGCGCTTTTGAGCCGTTGGATCAGGGGTGTGTTTCTTTGAAGAACTTGTGAGCCGTTGGATCAGGGGTGTGTTTCTTTTGAGGGCAAAACCAGTGTTGGATCAGCCACATGACCCTATATAAACCCCCCTCTCGAGCATGTTCGACACTCATTTGATATACAAAGCATTCGGATTCCCTGCATACGTCCAACAGTGCATTTGATATGCGGGCACTCACGAGCTGTTGGGCTGTATGCAGGGAAACCGTGTGTTTTGTTCTATCTACAAAATCCTTCAGTTCATCGACGGAATACAAATCATTTGGATTCCCGTCATAACCGAAGTCGTCAGAGAGGGAATCCTCTCACTTTTCATTGGACAAAGAGGCGGTCCCGTGATCGGCTAGAACTGCCATCCATCCAGGGCTTGATGAGTCAAGAGCAGGAGAATCACTTTTCTAAAGGCTACAATCGCCTGCAAGGCAGGATCCATGGGGAACTCACGTGGACAAGAAAGCACTTCTTCTTGGTCCTCTTTCTTTTAAAAATGGGCAAGACATCAGAGGTGTAGCGACTACGGTAGTTGATGTATGAATTCCACCTTGACCGCTGAGAAGCTACTACTCTTTTTTCTGGTCTAGGACCTTATGTCGTGTATCCTCAATTGATGCAGCCTCAGATGGTTCAATTGTAGATTTTAGTATTGAGCGAAAGGTTACACCACCTATAGGTTCTGTATTACAGGCCAATCCTACTCCACTAGTACCAATAGGCCCAACGGTGCATTTGATATGCAGGCACTCACGAGCCACCGTTGGGCTGTATGACTAGGAAGCCGTGTGTTTTGATCCAACTTTTTCGAGCGCTTGTAAGCCGTTGAGGTTTTAGAACCAAAAATTAGTGTTTAAATCTCTCTTCTGAGTTTTCAGAACATAGTTACATAAAAGGTTTAATACATTATTACACATCAGTAAGAACATCCCTATCTAGTGTTAACTTTTTCTTCGTGTGTGTCCCTTTCTTCTGATTGCGCCGTAGCCATGGACAATCTTCATCATTTAACACGATGCTTGGGTCAGTTTTCACTTTGAAGGTCGAAATTTCATCAAACTTATTGTAATCTTCTGACATGCCAGTCTTGTCCTCCACTCCCACGATGTTTTTTTTCCTGAAAGAACTATGTGGCGCTTTGGCTCATTGTATGACGTACCGGCTTTCTTATCTTTTCTTTTTTTCGGTCTGGAAGACGTGTCCTTCACATAGAAAACCTGAGCCACATCATTGGCTAGGACGAATGGCTCGGTGTGGTACCCAAGATTCCTGAGATCCACTGTAGTCATTTCGTACCGCCGGTCTATCTCTACCCCGCATGACAGGTTGACCCATTTGCACTGAAACAATGGGATCTTCAAAGAGAAGGTTCATAGTCAAGTTCCCATATCTGTTGTATGCAACCATAATATGTGTCCTTTATCCCATCGTCGTTTGTTGCATCAAAGCGGACACCACTATTTTGGTTAGTGCTCTTTTTGTCTTGGGTTTCCGTGTAAAATGTATTCCCATTTATCTCGTACCCTTGGAAAGTCAATATAGTCGAAGATGGTGACTTGGCCAACAAGTATAGCTCTTGTCCAACAGTGGTGTTATTAATGAGATGTGTACGCAACCAACTGCCAAAAGTATCCACGTGTTTTCCTTTAATCCAGAAGTTGGTCTTCTCCGGGTATTCGGGGCGTAAAATATCCATGTGTTTCACGATATACGGAGCCACCAATCTGGAATTTTGTAGAACTGTGTAGTGTGCTTGAGTGAAAGAATGCCCATCCATACTTCTTGTTGCTTTCTTTCCTAGCGTGCCTTTTCCACACAGTCTCCCCTCATGGCGCGATTGAGGAACACCGATCGGCTTAAGATCAGGAATAAAGTCAACACAAAACTCAACGACCTCCTCTGTTCCATAGCCCTTGGACATGCTTCCTTCTGGCCTAGCACAGTTATGAATGTATTTCTTTAAGACTCCCATGAACCTCTCAAACGGGAACATGTTGTGTAGAAATACAGGACCGAGAATGGAAATCTCTTCGACTAGGTGAACTATGAGGTGCGTCATAATATTGAAGAAGGACGGTGGAAACACCAACTCAAAGCTGACAAGACATTGGACCACACCCCGTCTGTAAACTTGGTAGAGTTGCTGGATCGATTACCTTCTGAGAAATTGCATTCAGAAATGCACATAGCTTCACAATGGGTACTCGAACGTTTTCCGGTAGAAGCCCCCTCAATGCAACCGGAAGTAATTGTGTCATAATCACGTGGCAGTCATGAGACTTCAGGTTTTGGAACTTTTTCTCTGCCATGTTTATTATTCCCTTTATATTTTACGAGTAGCCAGACGGGACCTTGATACTGCTCAGGACTTGAAAAAAATCTACTTCTCTTCTTTGGTAAGAGCGTAGCTGGCAGTACCTTGATACTTCTCAGGATTAAGGTTGTCTCGTTCGTGCGTACGTTGCTGGTCCTGCCGTGCATCCGATGTATGTTTCGTCTTCCCATACACGCCTAAGAAGTTTAGCAGGTTCACGCAAAGATTTTTCATCACGTGCATCACGTCGATTGCAGAGCGAACCTCTAGGATTTCCCAATAGGGTAAATCCCAAAATATAGATTTCTTTTTCCACAAGGGTACGCACTTGTTAGCGTCTTTCGGAACATTTAGACTGCCAGGACCCTTTCCAAATATTACTTCCAAATCCTTTACCATGCCATATATAACATCACCATCAGGGCATGTAGGCTTCGTTCGGTTATCTGCCTCACCTTTGAAATGCTTGCCTGGCTTTCTTACGGGATGCCTGTTTGCAAGAAATCGACGATGACCAAGGTACAAATTCTTCTTACGTAAATATATACTGTCAGTCTTATCTAAACAGTGCGTGCATGCATTGTATCCCTTGTTTGACTGTCCTGAAATGTTACTAAGAGCATACCAATCATTGATGGTTACAAACAGCAACGCTCGTAGGCCAAATTCCTCCTGTTTGTACTCATCCCACACACGTACGCCTTGGTCGGGCCACAACTGTAAAAGTTCGTCAACTAATGGCCTCAGATACACATCAATGTCGTTGCCGGGTTGCTTCGGGCCTTGGATGAGCACTGGCATCATAATATACTTTTGCTTCATGCACAACCAAGGAGGAAGGTTATAGATATTCCATTCTTTGCCTTCCACTGCAGCAATTCCAGGGTGGGTACTGATACGTGCATTTTATATCATCATTTATGCAACCTTTAGTAGCATATTAGAATGTTATATGCACTGTTATATCAATGTTTTTACATGTTTTAGATGATTTAGGTGACTTTCATACAAAGTCCCTATTTTTGGTATTTAATTTCTGGGAGGCAGAAAACCCCTTTTCTTGATTTTATTGTTTCAGGAGTTTCAGGAATCCAAATAATTAAAGGAAAAATACCACGGAGGTTTTTTCATCGGAAGGAAGACGATGGAAAGAAGACCAAAGAGAGGAGAGCCACGAGGGCCAAAAGGGGGTGGCCCACGCGGCTGTAACATCCCAAGTTTTTCAAAAAGTTGAAAAATCAGAAAAATTTAAAACTTTTGAAAACTGTTATGTATTTTGCTTTGAAAGGAAAAATCATGCATGCATTCATCATCATATAGCTTTGTTTGCATTTTGATATTTCAAAAGTGGGAATAATACTTCCACTTGAAAACATATTTAATAAAATATATTAGTAGAGCATTATGCTCCAATGTTCTTTAACTTTTATGTGATGATCTGTTAATGTTTGCTTGTGTTTTGTTTGTATCTATTGAAACATAAATATTTGCAAATGTTTATCTTGTGGTATTTAAGTTTTACTTAAGCCACATTTGATTGTTTTAAAACCTATTTTAAAATTTTGACATCAAGTGTCATGTTGTTTATTGAAAACCTAGTTTTCGAAATCAAAAGGATTCTATTTGAAATAGTGTGTTGGGTTATGAATTGCTTGTATGTATTAATAATTAATCTATTACTTACCTATTCTCTATTTTCATGTTTTATGGTTTTGCTTTTGAAAGACAATATTTATTTGGAGTTTAAAATGAGTTTTGAATTCATTTTGATTTATCAAACCCCTTTTAAACTATTTGAGTTTTATACAAAATTATTTTATTGAGTGATATTAATCATATTACTCATATTTTGCTTTGGTTTAAATTATATTCCAAAAAGGAATTTATCAAACCCTAGTTTTAAAATGACATTATTATGTCCAAAATTCATTTAAACACTTTTCAAAAAAAAATTGACAAAATGTTTTGGGAAATGCTTTTTGGAAGGTTTCAAAACAAAGAGTTTGGTTTTATAAAATTATAGAAATTGGTTTGAATCCAAAAGGATTCATATTTCAAAAATTATAGATTTTAGAGATTTTTCAGAAAAGGAAAAAGGTTTTGAACAAAAAAAAATACGAAACCCTACGCCTACTGGGCTCAGCCCACTAAACTCTTCCGCGCGCGCAGCAGATAGCACAGGCCCAGCCCAGCTTCTCGCCTTCTTTCACAGACAGGTGGGCCCCCACCATTGACGCGCGTGATGACGTCACCCTACCTTCTTCAACCTCCGTCCGAGATACGCGTCCGGAGATCGTTCCGTTCACGACTCGAATCCGAGCCGTGTTGTCCACGAAATCCGCCCCCGAGCACCCCTATAAATACCCCGGCCTCCGCCGCATCTTTTCCCCCCAAACCCTAGCCCCAAAACCGCCGCCAGGCTGAAGAAATCGCTCGCCGGAGTTGCCCATCGCCGTCGCCGTGTTTCCTTGTTTCCGGCGAGGTTAGCCCTCCCCTAGACCCGAGACCCCGTCCATCTTCCTTACCTTCACCTGGCGCACCCTCCTAAACTCTTGTACGATTTGTTTTCATAGCAGAACGCCGAGCCCGTGCTCGACGGGAGCTCGCCGCCGCCTGGAGCTCTCTGGCCGCCCTTCCTCGACGCTCTAGGACGGGATCGAGCACTCCGAGCCCACCATCGTCTTCGACGCGTCGCGATGCACAACGTAGACGTCTTTCCCGAGCCCGGAGACCACCGGAGCGTCGCCGCCATCAACCGCGTGCGGTCAACGCCGCCGTCCTCGACATCTCCGGCCCCCCGCGCCGCCACGGTATGGTCAACTATCCCTGGCCGTCCGATCTGGTTTAGATGGCTAGGATTAGATCGCATTAACGAATCGGTACCAGAGAATCGGAGCAAGCCACGTGGAAGCCGAGTCAGCAGCACCGTCAGCGCAACTCCGCACCAACCAGAGGACGCCACATGGCCCAGGGACTCCAGCGCGAGGATCTCTTTCAGTTTTCTTCACCGTTTAGCCCCTGCGTATCATGAATAGGTCCCTGCAAATTTGATTCATTATTAATTTTTACTCGTTTATCCAAATCTTATGAAAAATATATTTTTGGAAAGCTTATGACTTGTAGAAACTTTTGGTATGCTTATTTTGCGGTTTTGTCGAAATTAATTTAGATAAATTTTAAAAGTTGTTTAAATAGTATTTTGGCTATATTTCAAATTTAAAAATAGATTTTGAGCAAACTCTTTTGCCATAGTTTTGTATGCCTAAGTATTGGCCGTAGGAATACTCTATTATTTTTGCAAAATTATTTTCAATGGTTTTTGAGTAAATATTGATTAAATGCTTTTTAGGTGTTATTTTAATAATTAAAATTTATTAAAAAAAATAAAATATTTTTCTTCATATATTCGAGTTATAAAATAACTTAGTCATATTTTGATGACTTTAGTTGATAAAAAGTACTTAGAACTATTTTGTCTCTCAAAACAAAACTATTTCTTCCTTAGAAAATATTTGACAAATATTTGACAACACTTTTTCCTTAGAAAATTTTAGCATTTCTTATGTGTTAACTTTCCTTCGAATAATTTTAGTGACTTGTTGTTGACCCTTGGTCCTTAGCTATATTTTGACCATCTTACTTGCTTGCATTCCCTAGAGCATCTTTCATAACATGGCATGCATATTAAGTCCTTAGTATTATTTTTGCACTTCTTACATGACATTCCTCCTTAGGAAAATTGAGGATGCATGTTATTTCTTATGACTCTCCTAGTCAAAACCACTAAGTTAAAATTTGTGGAAATCAAAGAAGGACTTAGCATGAAAACAAGACTTCAGAAGCATCTCCAAGAAGAAAGGACTTAGAAGAAATCAAGAGGAAGTTCATGAAGACCAACCAGCTACATTTTCTAAGTCTTCCTTCCTTTTCTCTCTTTTCTTTCTTCCTCGCCTAGATCTCATGGTGGCTAAGTTATATCCAAGATCAACTTTGATGCTGCCAACATCATCAAGTCTTCAGAATCATCAAGTCTACAAGTTGCAATGAAGTTATCACATCAAGGAAAGCTACAAGGAAGCAAGGAGGAGATTCTTGGAATACCAACTACTATCTTCTTTCTTTCTGTTTTTGTCTCACTTTGGACATAGACCAAGTCCTTAGTGTTTAAGACTAAGTTCCTAGAGTACTAATTGAAGACCATTGAAGATCAATGAAACTACAAAGGAGTTGAAGATATTTTGAAGATCTAACATGTAAAGACTTGAACTAGCCTTACAACTTTTCAAGTTGTTATTTTGTCAAGTTTACTTTGAGATCAACCTTGACCTTGCCTTAGCCAAATGGGATAGTGATGTTATGTTTTTCCCTTAAATTGTTTTGCATGTCTTTCATACCATGTTTCTTTGTATCATTTTGCATCTCATGCATGTCATATTTCTAAGTGTTGCACTTATGATTGTATGTTTATTTGTGGTTTGTTGACTTGTTAGAAATTTCGGAGAGAGACGAAGGTGGTTGCAACTGCTACTACTACACTCCCTATTGCCAAGGCAAGTGGCACACCCCATAAATTTCCTAAGTATTTTTCTATGCATGACTTAGTGTATTTCTTTATATGCATGTGTTGGATAGTATTTCTATGCTAAAACTACTATCTCCTTTACACTAGATGTGTCTAGAATCCTATTGATAACTTAGTAGAAATATTGATGCTATGCAAAAGTGTTTTATTGAAAAGCTTAACTCTACTAAGTTAATTTACCACCTGGGTGGATTTGGTTTTGACAAGAAGATGCAAGAGTTGGGTGTTGTCCCTAGGGGTGACCTCTACGGGATATTCACTTGTGGATTGCCACCCAGGATTAAAGGGACCAAAGTTTTCTCTAAGTGAAGATGCTTCCAGTGCAGCCACTTGGTATTATGGCTCTGCCTTGACTAAGTAAGTTTTAGGAACCTGATTCCGGTAGGTCTCAGCAGATGAATATCTTTGGGTCTGCCCATAGGAACAGGGGACTGTTTCCCAAAAGTCTCGTCTCAACTCTCTCCTTTTCCTTAGCACAAATTGAGTGCTTGAGGATAGTTTGGGTTTGTTGGGTCTCGTGGTGAAAGTGCACAACCTCTCGAGAGTTAAAATCTAAGTACTTAGCCGTGTCCCCGGTTACGGACAATTCTGAGCAGCTGATCAAGGACGACAACGGAGGCTCCCAACATATCATTTTCTTAAGTTAAAATTTTGAACAAAGGTAGACAAGAGGATGGTTTTCATGCCATACCTGTTTTGACAAAAGAAAAGTGTCTTATAAAGAGATAGGAAAAATTGGCTTTATGCAAAATAGCCTTGAACTCCACTAGCCAAATATGCATATAGGTTATTAGAGTTATTCCATTAAGTGTCCACATAGTGTCACTTGCCAGATCCATTTTTAATGGTATCTGACCCACTCTGTTGCAAAATTTTATTTGTTGCAGATTGTTCTGACGACGAGTGAGTTTTGTTAAGGGTTTCGAGTCTGCAACCAACATTTTTTCGCCTGTGGCACATGCAAAGGATGAGGACTCCATGAGGATTATTATTTCCGCTGCTTTACTCTTTCAAAGCTAGCTTCGTGCTATGCAATTTGTAAAGGATATTTTCCTAAGTACTGGATCCGCGTGTAATAATTGATACAATGTTGTGATATTTCATCTTAGACTGTGTGTGCAAATGAATCGATCCAGGGGTTTGCACTATACACAGGTACCTTGCCAATCTCTAAGTGCAGGTACGCTACAGATGGTATCAGAGCACTGTGTTGCCTGTAGATTCGAAACCCTAGACATGGATAGAAATAGGTTTGACCATAGGATTAAAATCTATTTTTATTCAGGTTACTAAAAACAAAACTTTTCATTTTATCTTTCTAGTACTCTCATCTACTATCAACCTTCTAGAAAATTCTTATCTTATTCTAGATGACCTACTTCCTTGTATCCATGAAGACATGTTTGGTGATGACCAAGAGTAAGTCTGATACTTCATGAAGAAATGCTACGACTCAACATGAAGCACTACCTACAGGGAAGATCATTGAAGAAATCAGATTATGAGTTCAAGCACTTAGAAGATTTTGAAGAAAACTGAAGAAGAACTTGAAGCACTCAAGATGGAGATAGACTAGAAACTACCACATGATTAGAACAACGACATCGTTTTAGGGTATTGATCATACCAACTTAGGTTGTATGCCAATACTAGATTGTTTTTCTGTGTTTGAACCTTGTGGCGTTCGTTGGTTAGATGTTGATTGTAAGACGTTTTGTCTTGATCTGCTGTGTTGGGTAGGATTCTTACTTAGCATCTATCTATCTTTTACTCATCTATGCTAAACCCAAACAGATGCCTCGCCAAAGCCCCAACGTTGATGAGAAGACAAATGCAAATCAACTATTAGAAGCACAGAATCAGTTGAGCTTGTTAATGAACCAAAATCAACCAGATACCAAGGACATTCCAGCACCACCTACATCTCAAGATATGCTGATCAAATTCTTGAAGCTTCGACCAGAGAAGTTCTCAAGAACTACTGAACCTATTTTGGCTGATGATTGGCTACGTTCAGTAAATAAAGATTTAGTCGCAATTGGATGCACAGATGCTGAGAAGGTTAGATTCACAGCATATCTACTAGAAGGACCTGCAGCAGATTGGTGGGACAGCTACCAGATCACTTACCCCGTTGAAGAGATCACATGGGATTTGTTCCAAGAAGGATTTCGTGCTGCACATATGTCCTCAGGACTGATGAAACTAAAGAAGGAGGAATTCCTCGACCTTAGACAAGGCGACCGAAATGTAAATGAATACATGAATGAGTTCAATAATCTGGCGCGCTACGCACCGAAGGAGGTTGATACAGATGACAAAAGGAGGAAGAGATTTCTAAATGGGCTGGATGGAAAATTACCCATTTATTTAACAATTGCCCATGCCCCTGACTACCAGTCACTGGTTAACCAAGCTATAGTCCTGGAAAGTAAACTAAAGCAATATGCAAACAAGAAGAGAAAGTGGAAATTGGAAAACCATCACTCAGCATCACAGCATGAATGGAGCACTTCACATGAGGAACATGTTCATTTTGAGTTCAACCACCATGAAGACCCTAACCGTCATTATCGTAATATTAATGAACACGACTTTCATGGAGAGGATGACCACCACCCCAACCCTGGTCACCATAGCCCCGCTCATACTGAAGAAGTTTATGACCTCGAAGATGAGCACCTTATGGGGGAAAACAGTAGTCAGAATCTCCACCCAAAACCCAATAAGAAGGACCTCAGTTGGGTAGAGTGTTTCAAATGCAAGAAAATGGGACACTACTCCCACAGCTGTCCAGAAAGGAAGACTGGTAATGGGACCAAACCAATTCAGTTTCGAAAGGGGCATGTGTTTTCTATAAACATAGAGAGAGTTCTCAAGAAACCAGACCCAGTTATTGAAGGATTGATGATCAACTCTTTTCCTGCCTTACTACTCTTTGATATTGAAGCAACACATTCTTTCATATCAAAAGACTTTGTGAGTAAAAATAAGATCCCCAATAGAGGACTTAGAAGACCCATCAGAGTAAGCTCTACAGAAGGAAAAATGCCAGCAAACACTGTATGCCAAAACATGACCTTGGGAATTGAGACACATAATTTCCCAAGCGAGTTGTTTGTGCTGGACCTGCAAGGCCTTGATTTAATCATAGGCAAGGACTGGATGTCCAAATATGATGGTCAGATTGATCAAGCCAACAAAGTGATCACGCTCACCACACCAGATAAAAAGCGGATCAGATATCAATGTAAAACCAGGAATGAAGGCACCCAGAGAAACTTCAGGAGAAGTTTAGCCAAGTAGGACCAGAGTCAATGTAATGGTGATAAGGTTGTAATTTTGGCCATTGGAATTTTAATACCAACACAGATCTCTTTTAAGGGTGGTAGCCACCCAGATATCCCAGTCACAAACTTTTGCTAGCCTTCCCGAATCTCGGGACGAGATTCCTTTTAAGGGTGGTAGTATGTAACATCCCAAGTTTTTCAAAAAGTTGAAAAATCAGAAAAATTTAAAACTTTTGAAAACTGTTATGTATTTTGCTTTGAAAGGAAAAATCATGCATGCATTCATCATCATATAGCTTTGTTTGCATTTTGATATTTCAAAAGTGGGAATAATACTTCCACTTGAAAACATATTTAAGAAAATATATTAGTAGAGCATTTATGCTCCAATGTTCTTTAACTTTTATGTGATGATCTGTTAATGTTTGCTTGTGTTTTGTTTGTATCTATTGAAACATAAATATTTGCAAATGTTTATCTTGTGGTATTTAAGTTTTACTTAAGCCACATTTGATTGTTTTAAAACCTATTTTAAAATTTTGACATCAAGTGTCATGTTGTTTATTGAAAACCTAGTTTTGGAAATCAAAAGGATTTCTATTTGAAATAGTGTGTTGGGTTATGAATTGCTTGTATGTATTAATAATTAATCTATTACTTACCTATTCTCTATTTTCAAGTTTTATGGTTTTGCTTTTGAAAGACAATATTTATTTGGAGTTTAAAATGAGTTTTGAATTCATTTTGATTTATCAAACCCCTTTTAAACTATTTGAGTTTTATACAAAATTATTTTATTGAGTGATATTAATCATATTACTCATATTTTGCTTTGGTTTAAATTATATTCCAAAAAGGAATTTATCAAACCCTAGTTTTAAAATGACATTATTATGTCCAAAATTCATTTAAACACTTTTCAAAAAAAAATTAATTGACAAAATGTTTTGGGAAATGCTTTTTGGAAGGTTTCAAAACAAAGAGTTTGGTTTTATAAAATTATAGAAATTGGTTTGAATCCAAAAGGATTCATATTTCAAAAATTATAGATTTTAGAGATTTTCAGAAAAGGAAAAAGGTATTGAACAAAAAAAATACGAAACCCTACGCCTACTGGGCTCAGCCCACTAAACTCTTCCGCGCGCGCAGCAGATAGCACAGGCCCAGCCCAGCTTCTCGCCTTCTTTCACAGACAGGTGGGCCCCACCATTGACGCGCGTGATGATGTCACCCTACCTTCTTCAACCTCCGTCCGAGATACGCGTCCGGAGATCGTTCCGTTCACGACTCGAATCCGAGCCGTGTTGTCCACGAAATCCGCCCCCGAGCACCCCTATAAATACCCCGGCCTCCGCCGCATCTTTTCCCCCAAACCCTAGCCCCAAAACCGCCGCCAGGCTGAAGAAATCGCTCGCCGGAGTTGCCCATCGCCGCCGCCGTGTTTCCTTGTTTCCGGCGAGGTTAGCCCACCCCCAGACCCGAGACCCCGTCCATCTTCCTTACCTTCACCTGGCGCACCCTCCTAAACTCTTGTACGATTTGTTTTCACAGCAGAACGCCGAGCCCGTGCTCGACGGGAGCTCGCCGCCGCCTGGAGCTCTCCGGCCGCCCTTCCTCGACGCTCTAGGACGGGATCGAGCACTCCGAGCCCACCATCGTCTTCGACGCGTCGCGATGCACAACGTAGACGTCTTTCCCGAGCCCGGAGACCACCGGAGCATCGCCGCCATCTACCGCGCGTGGTCAACGCCGCCGTCCTCGACATCTCCGGCCCCCCGCGCCGCCACGGTATGGTCAACTATCCCTGGCCGTCCGATCTGGTTTAGATGGCTAGGATTAGATCGCATTAACGAATCGGTACCGGCGAATCGGAGCAAGCCACGTGGAAGCCGAGTCAGCAGCACCGTCAGCGCAACTCCGCACCAACCAGAGGACGCCACGTGGCCCAGGGACTTAAGCGCGAGGATCTCTTTCAGTTTTCTTCACCGTTTAGCCCCTGCGTATCACGAATAGGTCCCTGTAAATTTGATTCATTATTAATTTTTACTCGTTTATCCAAATCTTATGAAAAATATATTTTTGGAAAGCTTATGACTTGTAGAAACTTTTGGTATGCTTATTTTGCGGTTTTGTCGAAATTAATTTAGATAAATTTTAAAAGTTGTTTAAATAGTATTTTGGCTATATTTCGAATTTAAAAATAGATTTTTGAGCAAAACTCTTTTGCCATAGTTTTGTATGCCTAAGTATTGGCCGTAGGAATACTCTATTATTTTTGCAAAATTATTTTCAATGGTTTTTGAGTAAATATTGATTAAATGCTTTTTAGGTGTTATTTTAATAATTAAAATTTATAAAAAAAATAAAATATTTTTCTTCATATATTCGAGTTATAAAATAACTTAGTCATATTTTGATGACTTTAGTTGATAAAAAGTACTTAGAACTATTTTGTCTCTCAAAACAAAACTATTTCTTCCTTAGAAAATATTTGACAAATATTTGACAACACTTTTTCCTTAGAAAATTTTAGCATTTCTTATGTGTTAACTTTCCTTAGAATAATTTTAGTGACTTGTTGTTGACCCTTGGTCCTTAGCTATATTTTGACCATCTTACTTGCTTGCATTCCCTAGAGCATCTTTCATAACATGGCATGCATATTAAGTCCTTAGTATTATTTTTGCACTTCTTACATGACATTCCTCCTTAGGAAAATTGAGGATGCATGTTATTTCTTATGACTCTCCTAGTCAAAACCACTAAGTTAGAATTTGTGGAAATCAAAGAAGGACTTAGCATGAAAACAAGACTTCAGAAGCATCTCCAAGAAGAAAGGACTTAGAAGAAATCAAGAGGAAGTTCATGAAGACCAACCAGCTACATTTTCTAAGTCTTCCTTCCTTTTCTCTCTTTTCTTTCTTCCTCGCCTAGATCTAATGGTGGCTAAGTTATATCCAAGATCAATGTTGATGCTGCCAACATCATCAAGTCTTCAGAATCATCAAGTCTACAAGTTGCAATGAAGTTATCACATCAAGGAAAGCTACAAGGAAGCAAGGAGGAGATTCTTGGAATACCAACTACTATCTTCTTTCTTTCTGTTTTTGTCTCACTTTGGACATAGATCAAGTCCTTAGTGTTTAAGACTAAGTTCCTAGAGTACTAATTGAAGACCATTGAAGATCAATGAAACTACAAAGGAGTTGAAGATATTTTGAAGATCTAACATGTAAATACTTGAACTAGCCTTACAACTTTTCAAGTTGTTATTTTGTCAAGTTTACTTTGAGATCAACCTTGACCTTGCCTTAGCCAAATGGGATAGTTATGTTATGTTTTTCCCTTAAATTGTTTTGCATGTCTTTCATACCATGTTTCTTTGTATCATTTTGCATCTCATGCATGTCATATTTTCTAAGTGTTGCATTTATGATTGTATGTTTATTTGTGGTTTGTTGACTTGTTAGAAATTTCGGAGAGAGACGAAGGTGGTTGCAACTGCTACTACTACACTCCCTATTGCCAAGGCAAGTGGTACACCCCATAAATTTCCTAAGTATTTTTCTATGCATGACTTAGTGTATTTCTTTATATGCATGTGTTGGATAGTATTTCTATGCTAAAACTACTATCTCCTTTACACTAGATGTGTCTAGAATCCTATTGATAACTTAGTAGAAATATTGATGCTATGCAAAAGTGTTTTATTGAAAAGCTTAACTCTACTAAGTTAATTTACCACCTGGGTGGATTTGGTTTTGACAAGAAGATGCAAGAGTTGGGTGTTGTCCCTAGGGGTGACCTCTACGGGATATTCACTTGTGGATTGCCACCCAGGATTAAAGGGACCAAAGTTTTCTCTAAGTGAAGATGCTTCCAGTGCAGCCACTTGGTATTATGGCTCTGCCTTGACTAAGTAAGTTTTAGGAACCTGATTCTGGTAGGTCTCAGCAGATGAATATCTTTGGGTCTGCCCAGAGGAACAGGGGACTGTTTCCCAAAAGTCTCGTCTCAACTCTCTCCTTTTTCTTAGCACAAATTGAGTGCTTGAGGATAGTTTGGGTTTGTTGGGTCTCGTGATGAAAGTGCACAACCTCTCGAGAGTTAAAATCTAAGTACTTAGCCGTGTCCCCGGTTACGGACAATTCTGAGCAGCTGATCAAGGACGACAACGGAGGCTCCCAACATATCATTTTCTTAAGTTAAAATTTTGAACAAAGGTAGACAAGAGGATGGTTTTCATGCCATACCTGTTTTGACAAAAGAAAAGTGTTTTATAAAGAGATAGGAAAAATTGGCTTTATGCAAAATAGCCTTGAACTCCACTAGCCAAATATGCATATAGGTTATTAGAGTTATTCCATTAAGTGTCCACATAGTGTCACTTGCCAGATCCATTTTTAATGGTATCTGACCCACTCTGTTGCAAAATTTTATTTGTTGCAGATTGTTCTGACGACGAGTGAGTTTCGTTAAGGGTTTCGAGTCTGCAACCAACATGTTTTCGCCTGTGGCACATGCAAAGGATGAGGACTCCATGAGGATTATTATTTCCGCTGCTTTACTCTTTCAAAGCTAGCTTCGTGCTATGCAATTTGTAAAGGATATTTTCCTAAGTACTGGATCCGCGTGTAATAATTGATACAATGTTGTGATATTTCATCTTAGACTGTGTGTGCAAATGAATCGATCCAGGGGTTTGCACTATACACAGGTACCTTGCCAATCTCTAAGTGCAGGTACGCTACAGCGACACATGTACCTGGCCGCGTGGGGCCCACCAAAATCGCCCTCGGGCACCTCCTCGCCTGGGGCTTTTTAGCAACGCCTTCGTCTCGCCCGAAAACCTACGCCCTAATTTTCCCTAGTCCATCCGAGGTCGCGGCGGCGGCGAAACTTCTGATTCCCTCCGTGGGGGATCAGATCCTGCTGCTCCAGAGCTCCGGAGAGGGGGAAATCACCGTCATCGTCATCACCTCTCCTCCTTGGCGTGGGAGGAGGCCTCTACGTCATCACCCCCATCAAGACCAGCACCATCTCCATCATCATCTCCGTGATCCACTCCGTTCCCCTCATAGTTTGAGAGTTGCTATACCCTAGATACTTGTCTTGTGCTACTATTCATGTTTGTGATTGAGTACTTGTCATTATTTGTGGGTGAAGTTATAATTTCAGATTGTGTTGTACCACTTATGCCACTGATTATGATCATGTTTGCACATTGTGAGTAGTTCACGTATGTTCCTGAGGGCATAGGATGAATTGACAATGATTTATATATAACATGTGTTGGTATTTTGTCAAGAGTTTATCTTTTATGTGATTCTATGATGGTGTTGTGCGAACGTCGACTGCACAACACTTCACCTATACGGGCTCATAGGAGAACACCGTAGTATAATGAATTGAGGAAAACTTGGGAGGACAAGTAAACCTGAGATTGAGTCATGAAGTTATATTGTGAGGGTATTAGTATCGGGGACCCTAGAGTGTAATGCTATGGTGGGTGATGCATGTAAAATGCATACATGAACTTTGCACTATATCACTTATATTCCAATCATATTTGTATCATATAAGGGTTATATCACTGTTATTTAATGACTTTAGGAAATAAATCAATTGTTTCCTATTTTTATGGAATTAACTCTGCGCAGGCAGAAAACCCTATTTCTTTCCTTTTTTGTTTCAGGGACCCAAACGACGTCCAAAAATTATGGAAAAATACAGGCATCATTATTTTGGAAGGAGGAAGACCTCGGAGCGAAGGAAGCAAGCAAACAGAGGCCAGAAGGCCGAAAGAGGGTGGCCCACGCGGCCACTGTACCTGGCCACGTGGGGCCCACCCAATTGGCCCTCGGGGCTCCGCAGCCGTCGATCCTTTCTCCGCCGCCTTCGTCTTGACCTAAAAACGCCTATAAAAAAGGTCCCATAGCGTTTCGCGAAAGGAGCGCCGCCATATCACAGAAACACGAAAACGAAGACCTGGAGCTGCAGATTGGAGGGGGAAAACTCCGGCGGGGCGCTGCCGGCGTGGTCTCCTTCATCTCCATCGACATCTCCACCGTCTCCACCATGAAGAGGGAGTAGTCCACCTCTGGACTATGGGTTTGTGGAAGTAACTTATGTATCTCTCCTCTCTCTTGAGATTCACTAATGAGTACCGTATGAGCTGCTGAACATGATTACGGTCATATTTGTATTACCTATGTGGTGGATCTTTTTGTGAGTTAATATATTTTGAGATTGCAAATGTTTGTTTCAGTTATGAGTATAGATGCATATTATGTACCCCGTTCTTGTCTACTTGTTATGATCAAGCATGTTTATGAGAGCTGTGTGGGGTGATGTGTGCATTAGTTGGAGTAACGGAGAGTGGTGAGTGCGGTAAGCTGACAACTTAATATCGCGATCCACTTGGGTGTTTACCTTACTTTGTTACCTCACTAGGGATAAACAAAAATACCATGCTACAAGGGTTGAGGGTGACCAAGCTTCTTCCTGTGACTAGATCCAGCATGTTCTTATTTTCACTTCATGTCATGAAACTTATTGCTATACTCTGAGTCATCTTAATTACCGAGGTGTTATGATTTAGTTCGCATCTTGGTTGAGTATAAGAGAGACTAATAATCAAAAGGTCTCTATGTTAGGACGTGATGCCCATATAACTGTCAACTTGATATCAAACTTTGTGCTTGCAATCTCATATGTCAACTCTATGTCCACTTGTCTGCCACACCATTTAAAGAGAGAGTGCATAAGTGAAACCATGAACCCCGGTCCATTTTTAATCATAAGAAACACCTTTCCAACCACTTTTGCCACCTTGCCATTTTCTGCCATTTATAAATCCGAAAATACAAAAAGACTTTTCCATCTTGCATCCATCATAAAAAACCCAAAAATATATCATATATCATTGCCATCATCATCCTAGCATATTCATCACCCATCATTGCATATTTATCTTGATATCATTCTACACCTTCTGCTTGACAACCACAGGTGAGGTTGAGGACCAAAACAATTAACTTTGTTTTGTAGGTAACCAAAAAAAGGATAAAGAAGATAAATCTATCACTACTGATTCCCCGAGAGTTCGATATTAAACCCTCGAGTCACCCTCGTGGGGAAAACACGTCTTCCACTACTACACACTCTGCACTTGGAGTCTCAACCTAACCCATTTACTTTTGACGCAGGTAACTACGCACCGGAGATCAAGCTGTTTTCTGGCGCCGTAGATCAACCTCTTCAAGGGCCATCAGTGGGACATTATGTCTTAATAATTCTTGTGCAGTCATTTACTTGGCCACATGATCCATCATAAGGTGTTGTAGTCTATTTGTTTAGCTATACCGAATTATGGCTCCGTCCAAAGAAGATTAAAACTTGACAAGATATTCAACGTGTTGTTTAATAAATCTCTATGCCTAGCAATATCCATGCCGCCCTCGGGAACGTTTTCCACATATAAGTTACACATCACTTGAGCTTGTCCTCTTTCCACATAAGAGGATTGGGCTTTCTCTCTTTGAGAGCTTTCACTTGCTATTGTTACTTGCTGCATTGAAATATACAACCGAAAATACCAAAAACACTTGCATCTTTTATTGTTTTATTTATCAATCTTACTAACCAATACCTTCAGCTCCTCGTGGGTTCGACAACCTTTTCTAATTGAAAGGTACTACAATTGATCTCCTGCACTTGGGAGTCATCAAGATACTTTTCTGGCGCCGTTGCCGGGGAGCGTTGCGCTATTGGTAAGAAGTTTGGTAAGGAAACTTGAAAGCTGAATTTTATTTGCGTTTATCTCATTGTTACTATGGCATTTATGAATCGTTCTCGCTGCACCTTGCTCTATATGAAAGTGCTTATGCCACTACTGCTAAAGTGGTTGAAACTACTGTGCCTGAGATACCTAAAGTGGGATATAAAATTCCCATGGGTCATGTTAAAAGAGTTATGAAAAATCCATTTACAGGGATGGAACTAAGTCTGCACGTGAACACATGGAGTTAATTGAAGACATATGTGGTTATTAGACTTCCTGGTATTCCTGAGGATGAGGTAAAAAGGAAGTTACTATATTTGTCTTTATCTGGTAATGCTCGTGTTTGGTACAGGTCTCTGGATGAAGAAGTGTTATTGACTGGAATATCTTGAGGAAGGTTTTCTTTCTTAAATATTTTACTCCTAAAGAAGCTTATGAGAACCGCTGCTACATATTCAATTTCTGGCCACATCTGGGAGAGAGTATTACTCAAGCTTGGGGGAGATTGAAGGAACTCCTTCGCAAGAATCCTTGTCATGATCTTACAAGGAAACTTATATTGATAAACTTTTATGTGAGGCTACCTATGAAGCACAAGGAGATTCTGGATAATTCATCTGGTGGAAGTTTTACAAATAATACTGAAGAAGAAGCATGGAATTTATTGGAGACTATTTCTGAAAATACTGGACATTGGGATCTTGATAAAGGTAATGAGCCATATTTTGATTATGGATATTCATGTGTAGAGAATTTCTCTACTTCTATCTTGTTTAAAAATATGAGTGATACATTTAATCTTGATCCTTATGTTATACTTGAAATAGCTAAATCTTTTGCTGAGCATATCTGTGTTCCTAAAAGTGGTTTGAAGTTTATGTTGAACCTGTTAAACAATCTATTGTTGTTCCTAAAGTTATTAAACAGGTTGAACCGTGTCATCTGTGACAATTGAGGAGTATGTTGAACACCTCCTATCCAAACCAAGTTAAAGAGAATTTACTTATTGCTGTTACTAACAAAGTAATAGAAAGTGTTCTCAGCCTTATGAACAGGTGGAAGTCAACACTCAAATTTCTGTCATCAAGCAACTTAATGAAGAAGACCCAGTTGATGTTTATCTATGTGAAGATGCTACTAAAGTCATCAAAGGTAATTCGGCCAAGGTGGGAAACCTGTTATATCATGCTCTATTGGGACTTCAAGTTATCATGGTCTATGTGATATTGGAGCAAGCATTAGTGTCATTCCATATTCTCTTATCTTGAAATCAAGCCTGATATTGATCCTATTGTTATGGAAGAGACAGGTATGACAATTCAACTTGCTAATAAAGATATATTAGTCCATTTGGAATTGTTAGAGATGTTGAAGTATTGGTTGGCAAAATAAAATATCCTGCTGATTTTATTGTGCTTGGTTGTCCTCAAGATTCATTTTGTCCTATCATTTTTGGTAGACCTTTCTTACATACTGTTGGTGCTGAAATTAATTTGCTTAAAGAGAAAGTGTTTATTAAATGTGCTGGTGAAAAACTTGAATTCAACTTTTCTAAATTTGCTGATAAACATGTTGTGAAAGAGCCAATTTCTGAAGATATAATTGAAACTCTTGCTCATATAGCTGTAGCTTCAACAGATGTTGTAGAACGTTATATGCTTAATCAAGATGAACCATTTAATGATGAGGAAAAAGAGGCTTTGGAACAAATATTATGGCAACAACCACCACAATTACAATTGCATATCCCACCTGATAATTTAGGAGTGCTACCACCACCTAAAGGGGATCCTAGTTTTGAATTAAACCTTTGCCTGCAAATCTGAAATATGCATATTTGGATGAGAAGAGCATATATCCTGTCATTATTAGTGCTAACCTTTCAGCTGAAGAGAAGAGAAATTACTTGATGTGCTAAAAGCTCACCGACCAGCCATTGGATACTCTCTTGATGATCTTAAAGGTATAAGCCCAGCTCTATGTATGCATAAAATTAATTGGAGGAAGATGCAAAACCTGTTGTTGATTATCAACGCCGTCTCCATCCAAAAATGAAAGAAGTGGTAAGGAAAGAGGTAATAAGACTTATTGAAGCTGGTATCATTTATCCTATAGCTGATAGTAAGTGGGTTAGTCCTGTTCATTGTGTTCCTAAAAAGGGTGGAATGACTGTTGTTCCAAATGATGAGGATGAACTTGTGGCTCAACGTACTGTTGTTGGTTATAGGATGTGTATTGATTTCAGAAAATTAAAAAAGCAACTCGAAAAGATCATTATCCATTGCCATTTATTGATCAAATGTTAGAAAGGTTATCTAAACACTCTCACTTTTGCTATCTAGATGGTTATTCAGGTTTCTCACAAATTCCTGTCCATAAGGATGATCAAGAAAAGACCACTTTTACTTGCCCATATGGTACATTTGCTTATAGGAGAATGCCATTCGGTTTGTGTAATGCTCCTGCTACTTTTCAAAGATGCATGAATGCTATATTTGCTGATTATATTGAAAAGATAATGGAAGTTTTATGGATGATTTTTCTGTGTATGGTACTTCCTTCGATAATTGCTTGTTCAACCTTAACAAAGTTTTGCAGCGTTGTGAAGACCAACACTTAGTTCTTAATTGGGAGAAGTGTCACTTCATGGTTACTGAAGGTATTGTTCTTGGGCATAAGATTTCTGGAAAGGAATAGAAGTTGATCCAGCAAAGATAGAAGCTATTGAAAAGCTACCATACCCAAGGGACATCAAAGGTATAAGAAGTTTTCTTGGGCATGCAGGTTTTTACCGTAGGTTTATTAAAGATTTCTCCAAAATATCAAAACCTCTAACCAATCTTTTGCAAAAGGATGTTCCTTTCTCTTTTAATGATGATTGCATTGAGTCCTTTAATATTTTGAAGAATGCTTTAATAAGTGCCCTATTATTCAACCTCCTGATTGGAAATTGCCTTTTGAAATTATGTGTGATGCTAGTGATTATGCAGTTGGGGCTGTTTTGGGCCAACGTGTTGATAAGAAACTGAATGTTATTATTATGCTAGTAGAACACTTGATGCTGCTCAAAGAATTATGCTACAACTGAAAAGAATTTTTAGCAGTATTATTTGCTTGTGACAAGTTTAGACCTTATATTACTGATTCAAAAGTCACATTGCATACTGATCATTCTGCTATTAAATACTTGATGCATAAGAAAGATGCTAAGCCTAGATTAATAAGATGGGTACTTTATTGCAAGATTTGATTTACACATTGTTGATAGGAAAGGGGAAGATAATCAAGTAGCTGATCATCTCTCTAGATGGAAAATATACCTGATGATCCTATTCCTATTAATGATAGCTTTGTTAATGAACAACTTGCAATGTTAATGTTTCTAGTGCTAAAGTTGCATCTCCTTGGTTTGCCAACTATGCAAATTTTATTGTTGGTAAAGTTTTACCTCCACACTTCACTTCTCAACAAAGAAAGAAATTCTTTTATGATCTTAGACATTATTTTTGGGATGATCCTTTCCTTTATAAGAAAAGTGTGGATGGTATTATTAGACGTTGTGTACCTGAGCATGAACAACAGGCTATTATAAGAGATTGTCATGATAGTCCCTATGGAGGGCATCATGCAGGAGATCGCACAGGAGCAAAGGTATTACAATCTGGTTTTATTGGCCTACTTTATTTAAGGATTGTGCTGAATATGTTAAATCTTGTGATAAATGTCAAAGAGTAGGAAATATTGGTAGGAAAATGAAATGCCTATGAATTATTCATTGCCACTTGAGCCATTTGATGTGTGGGGTTTTGACTTTATGGGACCTTTCCCAGAATCAAAGACAAAGCATACTCACATTTTGGTTGCAGTTGACTATGTTACAAAGTGGGTGGAAGCAATTCCAACCAAAAGTGCAGATCATGCCACAGCAATGAAGATGCTCAAGGACATCATTTTCCCCAGGTTTGGTGTTCCTAGGTTTTTAATTACTGATGGTGGTTCTCATTTCTTGCATGGTGTTCTTAGAAAAACTTTGGCAAAATATGATGTTAACCATAGAATTGCATCACCTTATCATCCTCAAACAAGTGGACAAGTTGAATTAAGTAATAGGGAAATTAAACTCATTTTGGAAAAGACAGTGAATAAGTCTAGATCTGATTGGCCAACTAAAATTAATGATGCATTATGGGCTTATAGAACTGCTTTTAAAAATCCTATGGGAATGTCTCCTTATAAAATGGTTTATGGAAAAGCTTGTCATTTACCTGTTGAGTTAGAACATAATGCTAGATGGGCTATTAAACAATTGAACTTTGATTTTAAAACTGCGGAGAAAAGAGAATTCTTGATTTAAACCTACTAGATGAATGGAGAAATGAAGCTTATGAAAGTGCTAATGTTTAAAGAAAAAGTTAAAATTTGGCATGACAAGAAAATTAAGAAAAGGAATTCAAAGTAGGTGATCAAGTTTTTATACAACTCTCGTTTAAGTTTTCTGCAGGAAAGTTGCTTCAAAGTGGCAGGGACCATTAGTGATACAGGAGGTGTACCGTTCAGGAGCTATCCGTCTTCACGGTGACATGAAAGGTAAACCTCATGTAGTCAATGGACAACGCCTTAAACCTTATATTGCAGGAAAGAGCTTCATCGGAATGGTGGAAGAGTTGAATTTACAAACACCGGAGGAGGTAATTGAGAGAAACCGTGCAGTTTCAGAAACCCTAAATCAATAGAAGGTAACTTACTGTTGGAAAGTTTCTCGGAATTGCATAATATTTTACGGAAGTCATTTTTTATGGAAATTAACGTATGGGACAAGAAAACTGGACGAAGCGGAGACCCGAGGAAGGAAAGAGGGGGTCCCACGCGGCCAGTACAGGGCCGCGTGGGCCCACCCTTTTCCCCTCGGAGTCCCTTTTCGTCTCGTTTTCGATCCCGACGCTTCGTCTTGACCTAAAAACCCTCAATATATACCCCTCTCTGCCGATCTAATCTCGCACCGAGCGTTCTCGAGCGATCTTTGTTTCTGCTTTTCTGTCTGTCAGGTTTTAGCCATGTCTTGCTCCGGATCCAACCAAGGGGGGAGAGCCTCCCAAGGAAGGTGTTGTGAACCGCTACCTCAACTCCGTGATGGCACCACCGAAGACCGTGTGCTTCAAGGAGGGCGTGATGCTCGTGGAGGAGGTGAAGGCTCCCAAGGCCACCGGCACGGTGGAGGAAAGGCTGGATGAGTTGGAGGACAAGACCTTCAGGTATGGCACTGTGGTTTACCGCAGCCTTGATGCTCATCACTTCATGAACCTGGAGCTGGAGAAGAAGGTTGAAGAGTACAAGAAAAGGCTTGAAGATCTGGAAGATAGATACAAGGACGTCATCGACAAGTGGGAGAAGTTCCAATGCTTCATGTGGGATGTAGAGAACCAGAACTGCGAATATGAAGAACGCTTCAAGAAGATTGCAGCAGCCGCCACCCTCAGGTATAATGATCCACCTACATCTTTCCGTGATGGAAGGCCTTTCCCATGGAAGATGGCTGAATGGGAGGAAGAATATGAGAAGGAGGAGGCTGCAGCAAAGAGAGTCTGGAAGAACGTCAAGCTTGGGGGAGTTCCACCTAGTCTTTCTCTTTATCAATCTATCATATCTATCTAGTCATGGTGTGTTTGCTTTTATCGTTTAGTTATCAATATCTCTTAGGCGTGTGTGAGCTCATGGAGCATTATCATGTATCTCTATCTTATGGTTTATCAATGAATATTAAAGTATGGTGTCATCCATGATTCTCTTGTTTGGAGATTGATGGGTAACACTCATGCAAATGAGCGTGGCATATTTAGAGTTTCAATCACATCTTGCCTTGAAATTAATTAACTTGAGTATGTTGGACAATTGTAGAATTATCTCATTATAAAATAAGTAAAAAGTCAATATGACTTGGAATTAATAGTTTGAAGTTGAGATATTGTCTTGTAGGATAAAAGTTGAGAAGATAATGAAAAGGATATAAAACACTCTTGTTAGATCTAGTATCTTTTGAGCAAATTAATGATCATGGATATTTCAATACTTATGCTCTTGAATGTGTATGAAAAGGAAGGCACCTGAAGTTTCAGTTAGCCATGGAAAGTGTAAGATAAAGGTTGTATGGAGCATAGGAACTTGATTGAGATATCCATGACTAAAGTTTGTACTAGTTACTAGAAGCAAGGTGATAACAATTTTTATATCTATCTTTTCATTTGTCTTCTTTGAACTTGTTATCCAATGAGAGTTTATCTTGTCTTTAAATTTCAGCAAAGTATAAAAGATTATAATGCTTGCCATAAAGAGCAAAAGCATGTGAAAAACTATATGATTCGATTGTCCAACATACAATGGTTATTTGCTTTCAAAAGTAAGGGGTGATTGCTAGAGCTTCTACTTATGTTGCCCTCATGTGCATGAGTTTTGTTCATTAATCTTATCTTGCAATTGAATATGATGATGATACAATGCTCGTATTTATTTATCAACCATAAGTCCATTGATGCATGTAATGATCTATGTCCTTACTTACTCGAGGACGAGTAAAGGTTTAAGCTTGGGGGAGTTGATACGTGCATTTTATATCATCATTTATAACTTTTAGTATATTAGAATGTTATTTGCATGTTATATATGTTTTTACATGTTTTAGATGATTTTGGGGACTTTCATACAAAGTCCCTATTTTTGGTATTTAATTTCTGGGAGGCAGAAAACCCCTTTTCTTGTTTTATGTTTCAGGAGTTTCAGGAACCCAAATAATAAAAGGAAAAATACCACGGAGTTTTTCATCGGAAGGAAGAGGGAAAGAAGACCGAAGAGAGGAGAGCCACGAGGGCCAAAAGGGGGTGGCCCACGCGGCCCATGTACCTGGCCGCGTGGGGCCCACCAAAATGCCTCGGGCACCTCCTCGCCTGGGGCTTTTTAGCAACGCCTTCGTCTCGCCCGAAAAGTACGCCCTAATTTTTCCAAGTCCATCCGAGGTCGCGGCGGCGGCGAAACTCCTGATTCCCTCCGAGGGGGTCAGATCCTGCTGCTCCGGAGCTCCGGAGAGGGGGAAATCATCGTCATCGTCATCACCTCTCCTCCTTGGCGTGGGAGGAGGCCTCTACATCATCACCCCCATCAAGACCAGCACCATCTCCATCATCATCTCCGTGATCCACTCCGTTCCCCTCATAGTTTGAGAGTTGCTATACCCTAGATACTTGTCTTGTGCTACTATTCATGTTTGTGATTGAGTACTTGTCATTATTTGGTGGTGAAGTTATAATTTCAGATTGTGTTGTACCACTTATGCCACTGATTATGATCATGTTTGCACGTTGTGAGTAGTTCCCGTATGTTCCTGAGGGCATAGGATGAATTGGCAATGATTTATATATAACATGTGTTGGTATTTTGTCAAGAGTTTATCTTTTATGTGATTCTATGATGGTGTTGTGCGAACGTCGACTGCACAACACTTCACCTATATGGGCTCATAGGAGAACACCGTAGTATAATGAATTGAGAAACTTGGGAGGACACGTAAACCTGAGATTGAGTCATGAAGTTATATTATGAGGGTATTAGTATCGGGGACCTTAGAGTGTAATGCTATGGTGGGACTTTATGTCTTAATAATTCTTGTGCAGTCATTTACTTGGCCACATGATCCATCATAAGGGGTTGTAGTCTATTTATTTAGCTATACCTAATTATGGCTCCGTCCAAAGAAGATTAAAACTTGACAAGATATTCAACGTGTTGTTTAATAAATCTCTATGCCTAGCATATCCATGCCGCCCTCGGGAACGTTTTCCACATATAAGTTACACATCACTTGAGCTTGTCCTCTTGCCACATAAGAGGATTGGGCTTTCTCTCTTTGAGAGCTTTCACTTGCTATTGTTACTTGCTGCATTGAAATTATACAACCAAAAATACCAAAAACACTTGCATCTTTTATTGTTTTATTTATCAATCTTACTAACCAATACCTTCAGCTCCTCGTGGGTTCGACAACCTTTTCTAATTGAAAGGTACTACAATTGATCTCCTGCACTTGGGAGTCATCAGGTACCCAGCTTTTTCTGGCCATCTTCACAATTTGGGTATAACAATTTTTTGTGATCCTCTAACATGCGGCCCAACTTCGACCACTCGTTTTCACTTCCGCAGTTCATCTGTTCATCAAGAATGACCCGACGAAGATCACTGATCAACAATGACCTCATGCTCAACTTCGTCTTCCCCCATTGTAGTATCACCGTATTCAGAGAACACAGGATAATTGTCATCATCCTCTTCTTCATTGTCTTCCATTATAACCCCTGTTTCTCCGTGCTTGGTCCAACAAAAAATAATTTGGCATGAAGCCTTGTCGCAACAGGTGGAGTGTATGGTTCTTGCGCAAGGGTAATTCCTATTATTCCGACAATCATCACATGGAAAAAACATAAAACCATTTTGCAGCTTGTTTAACTTAGCCACATGGAGAAAATGATGCATGCCATCAATAAACTTGGGACAGCGTCGATCACCGTACATCCATTCTCGGCTCATCTGCATTACATAAATACATCAAAAACTATTACACCAGCCAAATAATGAATAGAGATACGTGACCAAATTCATTAATACAAGTTCACCACATTTAAACAAAAGTAGAGGAGTGACCAAATCTAATACATAGTTCTCATAAACATTCGTTAATATAAATAACATAAAACGAGCTAAAGAATTTAAATCCAACGACAAATGCGATCAAAATCGCAACTAAGATGACTATTGAACCAACAACATAATGATACCAAGCCTCTTGACTAATGACATATTTTCTAATCTTTTTAAGCTTGAAGCGCATTGCATCCATCTTCATCTCGTTAGCAGCGACGACGTCGTCAAGCTTGACCTCGTGAGCATCAACGATGTCAGCAATCTTCAAGTCCAATACCATCTTCTCTTCTAGGCATTGGAGACGAAGATCTTCACTTATCTTCAATTTTGCTTTCAAATCGTTGTTTTCTTTTTTAAAAAACTCGACAATAGGGTCGGTTGGAATTTCCGGTTCAACTACCTCCTAAATAAAAATATAACTATGTCAAGTTGGTCGGCATGATTGTTATAAACACGAAACAAAATAAATACTTATAAAAATATACCACATCCGAATCATAGACCGGACGAGGGCCGACGGGGACGGATATCAAAACCATGACACTATACATATAAAAAACATAAGAAAATTATACTATAAATAATTATGCATTTTAATCATATAACTAACATTTTTTAAAATAAAAGATAAAAAAGAGGCTCACCGAGGTGGTGTCGGTGACGGAGCGGCGCGGGCGATCGACGACGGTGCGGAAGGGGACGAGACGACACTATATAAAACCACAAATTATACTTTAATTTGAGCTCAAAATGCATATAAAACAAATGAAATCCCTAACTTAGCCATTTCATCAAACACCTTGCAAGCCCTACAAAATCAAACTAGCAAAACTTGCAAAAAAATGAGCTAAACTTGAAATGCCGGAAGAGAAGATGAAGAAGTTGCTAACCCTTGTATAGGGTGCCACCAATCTTGACAAATGTTGGAGAAAAATGGGGTGAACTAGAGCTTGGGAGAGAGAAAAAATAGAGTTGGGTCGAGTTGGTTCAAATGGAGCTGGCTCGGGGTGGAAGAAACAAATATAGGGAGACCTTTAGTACCGGTTATTATTACCAACCGATAATAAAGAGGAGCTTTAGTATCGGTTGGTAATAACAACCGGTACTAGAGGCCTCGCCGTGGGGCCGCCAACCGCGGCCGCATGTGCCGTGGGGCCACCAACCCTTTTGCCTTTAGTACCGGTTGGTACCAACCGGTACTAAAGGTTCTCGCCGTGGGGCCCTGGCTGGCACACAAATACAACCGGTACTAATGCCCCATTTAGTACCGGTTTTTGTGCAACCGGCACTAAAGGGAGCGCACCGTTGCCCCCTTTTCTACTAGTGCTAGTACTAGGAAGGAACGATCATAGGGCTCCTTCTTTCGCCTCCTCCGACCGCACGAGGAAAGGCTTCATTATCTCATTTGGCGATGTTTCCGCGAGGACCGCGACCAAATGAGCGGTGGTGAATTCATATATATGCAGAAAGTTTTAGTAGGGGATATGGATGTATTTCTAACTTGTTAAGAGTCTTTTGTGTAGGTGTGAGAACAACCATCGTAGGTTTGGATGTGTGCCTTGTAATCATTTTCCTTGGTTGATATAGTCCAGGTGCAGCTCGTAAAAAGAAGTTCGTTCACTCAGATGCCAGTAGCAGAGATGAATGTAGCCAGAATTCCGACCAGAGCTTGAAACGATGAGTTAATGTAGACAGAAATTTGGACCAGGTTATGAGCTATCTGTATGGGCCCTGAAAATACATAAGTAACTTGCAGCGAATGGATGGAGCTAGAATTCTGAACCAGATTCGTTGCACTTCTGAAAACAAGTTCTAGCAAAAATAATAATTAAAAACTTCAAAAGCACTAGAAAGCTAGAGAAACACCAGCATTACCAAAAGATAAGGCAAATCGTTTGCTTAATCGGGTTTAGCCAAAGAAAATGTAGTTTCTCAATGAATCCGGAGCTTAGATTGAAGACAGATCGAAAATCACAATGCTACTTAAGTACTAGGTAATTTATATTAATTCATTAACTTTTTCATGCAGCCACAACCTCTTTATTTTCCCACTTTCCATACTATATTTTGTATATATCTTTCTTTTTACGTGACATTTTGAATATATATCTAGTCCTTCATAGAAGTGTGTAGATTATGTACCTTCTAGTCAGAACATATTTGGGCTTGATGTTCAGTCCCATAAACCTCGAAACAGGGCTTGCGCCCCGCTATATTAATATAGCAACCATCATACAACTGATGAGACCGCTGGGGCAGCAGCACATACATGCCCAAAAATAAAAGAGAAAGAAAAGGCATAGAAACAAATGCCGACAAAGGCGGATCGACAAACGAAGAAGTCCCGTAACCGCTGCGCACACACACGTCCCACATGCTCCTAGAGCTTCGAAGCGCCGCGTACCAAACAACCCCTTCAAGAAGGAAAGCGACGATAACGACGCTGCTGCCCGGATAGACCTAGGGTTTCCCCGGTACGCAAAGGGAAGAGAGGGAGGGAAACAACCGACGCCCTTCAAGAAGGACATGTGACACCCGTAGGCGCCGAAGCGTCGATGTCGGACAAGCCGACAGGGAATTCTCCCGACCCTATCCTTCATCCGGGCGATCCGGAGCTCTCCACCAAACCGTCCACCAACCAGCGCCGGCGGTCACGGAAACTTCACCGCTGTCTCACCAAGGACCAAAGAAGTGAGGCCTGCACGACGGATGAGAGAAGCACGGCAAGGACTAGGGGCGGTAGCACCACGGGCAGGCGGGAGGGACCGACCTCCACCGCCGAAGGCAGTAACCGACCGGACGCAACAGCTGGAGCATACCAGGCCCGCACACCTGCAGGCCCGGCCGGGCTCCTGGGAGCTCATAAAGCTCCTGCCGTCGCGCTGCAGCAGGCGTGCCGCCGGCGCCGCCACCCCTGTCCGAGCCAAGCTTCCTCCTTTGTCTGCCGAGAACGACGACACCGCATCTGAGCCGCCCCGCACAGACCCATTTGGGGCCCTAAGGGCCCAGATCTGGGCCGGGAGGGCGCCGTCGGCCACCAGCTCGCCACGAAGACGCCCCGCCGCCAAGAGGCTGCGCCACCACCGCCCTGACCTCCGGCCAACCGCCCCCGGCCGCCGGACCCTTGCCCGCCAACGAGCACCGCCGCCAGTCACCCGCCCGAGACAGGCCGCCTACGCGCGGGGAGAAGCAGGTCTGTCGCCGCCGGCACCAGCCGGGCAACACCCGGTGGCGCCCGCCGCCGGCGGCGGGAGGGGAGGAGGAGGAGGAGGGGAGAGGCTGGAGCGGAGGGACGTGGGCTGTCCCGGTCGCCCACTCGGGAGGCGACGGGGACGAGGTCTAGGAATAAAATAGCGGAGAAGCTATTGGCGATCCAGTCCAATAAAAATAACATCTGTAATACAATATTGATATTACTACTCCCTCGGTTCCGAACTAATTTACCTAGATTTGTCGAATGTATTTAGACATATTTTAATGTGTAGGTAACATCAGTATTTAGACGAAATTGTGTTGACTAATCTTACTATATATAAAAGATGGTGGAATCCGCCCCTCGTCATTCGTCCACGTCGCGGACTTCCCCTGGCCGTCCGATCCACGGGACGGACGGCCCAGATCGAGCCACGTCGCCCACCGCGGTGGTACTGTAGCTCAGCTCGATTTTCTGCCAATGAGCTTGCGGCGCGTGGCCCCGGTACCCGGCCGGTCACCCCGGTCGTACCCGGTGACCCCCCCGCGCACGAATATTGGCGCAGCGCTTTAACAGAAAAACCCCTCCAAAGGACTAGAACGCAAATAGGTCAAACGTCAGGGGCCTCCTTGCAAAAGTTCGCATAGATCCCCCTTTCCCCTTCCTCTCTCGCGCGGCCCGGAGCTCACCGCCGCCGCCGCTGTGCGCCGCCGGTGCGCACCTCCCCGCATGCATCCAAGCACGCGGAGGGCCGCGCCATCGCCGCCGCTTTCTCCTCGCCGTATATCGCCTGCTGGGGCGTTGTCTTCGCGGCGAAATCGACGTCGCCCCGCCCGCCGTCCACCGCCGCGGAATTCGTCGTCGCCGGCGGCTACAGCGACCTAATGGTCGGCGCGCCACCCCTGCAGCTCGCCTGGGGCTCCTCCGGCGGCTCCGCGCTGCCCCTGGCCTCGCGCGCGTGCGCCGCCGCGTGGGCGCGAGTTCGGCAGCGCGGCCGCGTCCGCCGCCGGCGGGTGAGGTCACACGTGACGTCACCAAGGACCCACATGTCAGCCCTTGACCCGCAGAGGATTACCAAAAAAAAGCCGCGTAGGACCCGCCTGTCAGCAATTTCGCAAAAAAAAGAAAACTCTGAAGTGTAGGACCCGCCTGTCGGCAATTTCGGAATTACAGGAAATGCTAAAATTTGTAAAATTCGCAACTTCCATACCGTAATTCAGAAAAATACAAATGATATACCAAAATTTGCAGAAAAAAGAAATCTTTGCAACTAACATATTTGCATGCATGAATAAACAACTGCAAATAATTTCACTTCGAAGAACTAATATAACCTTTTTATATTAACTATGGTGCTTATGGAAAAACATTTCAAATTGCTGAATACGCGCATGTACTCAAACCAACAAATTCTAATTGAGTATAGATATATTTTTTGAGCTTTTTCCGAATGTATTATTCGAGTCTTTCTCTAACATTTTACGTCGAACATGTAAAATATTATTTCGATTTGAAACTTAATCAAAACAACAGCTACTCAGAACGACACGACGGTATTTCTAATTCAACATCTAATTCAAATTCCTTACTTATACGTTGTGAATGTATATCACCTAACAAAATGCAAAAAAAAATGCCTCTTTATAATTTCTACATATTTATACATGACAAGCTCACGGGCGCGGCGGAGCCCGCGCTTATTCCCCTAGTTAGGAATAAAGGGAGTAGATGAATCTTGGTACATACTCCATGAATCATATTTGGACTCATTTGTAGCAACATATTCTCATAGAGGTCTATCAAAGTGTTGGTTTAAGAACCCCATTAGATTCAAAGCAACTATTGTATAAGACATTATCGTTCCTCAGGATGAAAAATTCTCGAATTTCCATTGAATTTTCCGATGCTTCCTTATTTATTTTTCCTTAGATATAAAATCAACATGACATCATAGCCAAGGGACCTCATGTCCTTATGTGTCTCATTCTTAATTTGACACGTCGAACTCACTCCCATGTCTTAATGAATGGTCGGGAAGAGCTCCTACCTCCTATGCTCCTCGCTAAAATAAGCTAGTCTATCTAGACAGTGCCATTGACATATTAGTTTTGCAATAATCGAGTATTCTAAACCGCGCTCGTTCGTATAATTAATAAACTCAGACAAGATACCGTAGGTGTGGTTGGCGTTTTCCCTTGCATTTTCAAAAAGGGTGCAATAGTATGGTTGGTGATGATTGCATGTGGTGCCACGAGTCTGTTGTCATTCACCTACTATTATTGAGTGTCATGTTCTGTTCTTTTCCGGACATATCTCCCTTCAGTCATACTCACTGTTTCTTTTTTTAACCATAGTTCTTCCAAGGCGGGCATTACACATCTACATATAGTACATCAGTTGAAGTAGGCTCAAAGGACATTGATGTGATGATGTCTCTGTAATTCAAAATAGCTCTGAAGAACCATAAACTTCAGGAACTCTCATATGAGTGCATATTCCCACTCTAATTGTAGGACTGTTTTTTACAGTATCACTTATAGGTAAAACTCCTACAATTTTTCTTATGGGATGATAAACAACGTTTTGCACAAAATAAATATATACATGTGCTTTCCGAGTATGTACCCTAGAGAACTGCTCAAAGTAACATAGGGTGGATTGACCATTTTATGAAGCAAAATCACCGTGCGATTTTGCCTATGTAAGTGTCCTTCAATCAAAGGTCCAACAGACATGCATGGCTGATCCAAAAATTTGAACCTGATCCATATTTGAGCCGTAACTAGGCACAGTTTGATAGATAGGCATGCTATGGGCTGGGAATCCCTTGTTTTGTTGATGGGACAATACGATTGGTTGTTTAATCTCCATCACATGAAACACCATCATCCCTGGTCCATGGAACAGGCTGCCCTTGACTCAGCAGCGCATAGGATAAGATAAGGTGAGCACATCTAGAATCATAATTTCAGTAAATATATCACACGGCCACATGCACGGGAAGGTAATAATTAGTTAAAAGACCAGCTGCCATCATCACAAACGGAAACAGCAGAAAACAAAGAGAACAGGCTGCGTCCTAGCTGGTTTTTAACTATGAATTTGACAACACGTTCATCCCAAACTCTAGCACATGATTTTTATTTATAAACCCTGCAAAAAATGATTTATATTTATGAAAACACTGAATATTGCAATTATTGCAAAGTTTAACAGCCCATACACGGTTTGTATAATTGTAAAATCAAGGCGTTCATGTGGTTCCTTCACCGAAAAGTAGTACTGACTAAGGATAACTTGGCAAAAAGAAATTGGAAAGGCGACCCTCACTGTCCTTTTTGTGGGAACAATGAGTCGGTGGAACATCTGTTTATTTCCTGCCCTTTTGCACAACTTGTTTGGCGTGTTGTTTTTGTACCTACAATATACCTCCTCCTACCAATGTTACTAATATGTTTGGTAATTGGTTGAATGGGATTGATATAAAGACCAAGAATAGGATTTGTATCGGCGTTTCTGCTATTTGTTGGTCTATTTGGAATTGTAGAAACAATCTTGTTTTTAACAAGAAAGAAACTTTTCATATCTTACAGGTTATACATATGGCGACACATTGGATCCAGCTATGGGCTTTCTTGCTGCCTTCGGACCAGCGGGACCTTATGGTGGCTGGATGCACGCGACTCCTGTTAGTGGCACAGATTTTTTCTCCCGGCATACGTGGCAGTATATTAGTAGACTTTTGTAGTCTTTTGCTCCTGTTATTTGTGTCGTTTTGAGTTGCGCCTCGATCTTTCGTGATTTTTGGACATGTAATCGTTTGAATAATTGACACTTGATACTTTGTAATAATCGGCTGTGTACATCACTCGATGCAGAGGCTGGGAGTAATAAAATTCCCTTTTCTAAAAAAACACGGTTTGTATGGTTGTTTGTTTGTGTTTGTCCGTGTGAATTCATAGCCGTGGATTGCAAGTTTTTGCCTACCAACAGCCAGCGAGGGAGATCGGAATATGCCGTGCGCCCATCGTTCGATGCGATGCGGTGCCCTGGAAACGTAGCCTGGGGGGCAGTTTGGTCATAGCGCGTCGTCGGTGTCGAGTTGTTCTTCTCATCTGTCTATCTCCTTCCTCTGCCTCTGCTTCTGGTATAAAGACTCCGCAGCCTCCGCCGATCCTTCCTTCAACTCGTCACGGCCCGCTCTCGACACACTACAGACTCATCAACACGACAACTCCAGAAGGGAGAAGGACAACACGATCGTGTGTCACGCCGGAGCAAGTCTCTCCACTTCCGTCGTCATCGTTCTTGCACCGTCGCCGTAAGGTATGGCGGCCCGCTTCCCTATCGATTCTATTTTCTTTTTTGATAAGGACTACCTGCATTGGATCCGTCGTCGATCCGTTCATGGATGGATCTGTTAGGTTATGGTGTATTTTGCTGTCGATGGATCTTCTTAAGAAACAAGAAAAGCTTTTGGAATTTGGATTGCCGGTATGGGCACCACAATGAATGGAGAAGGGGCCTTCTTCTTCTTCTTCTTCTTGTTAATGTTAGCTCGCATAGGTGCGCAAATTGTGGAGTACTGCTCTGGGATTAATCCGGTGGTACTACATTTTTCGAATCGTGTGTGCTCTGTGTGGTTAGGCTAGTGAAATTCGCCACAATTTCACTAGAGAATCCTGCTAGATGTATAATCGTTAGATGCAGAAAGGTAGCACACCTCTCTATGGTTTCTTTTTGGAGATCCTAATCTCGTTATGTAGTTTGTGGTTTGTGCCTCTCTTGCCGAATTGTTGGTTAGTGCCATGTTCTATAATTCTATTACCTCCGATCCATATTAGTGGGCACAACTTTGTCTAGATACACATGTATCTAGTCTAAATACTTAACTAGATACATATGAATTTAGACAAATCTATGCCCACTAATATGGATCGGAGGGAGTACTAGTATCTAGTTTGTCCTTTTCTATAAAAAAACTAGTATCTAGTTTGTTCAGTAAACACGATTTTGGAAGTCTTACTGGTCCAGCAATGGTGTCGTAACAATTCAGCGCTGATTTTACCCCCAGAAAATGACGCCTTGATTTAGTTCTTTCTTTATAGCTTATTATTACTGTGGTTTCAATTTTGTTTCCATGCATCTGTATTTGCTTACTTTATATTTCTGCTCACATTCTTTACTTCTAAGAGTACATGCAGAACTCTGAGTGTTCACCTTTCATCTATATGCCGTAGGTTGTTAAATTGACATGTTTCCTGTAGTTCTCGTCAGTACGACTAATCTGTATTATGTATTATCAAATCTCTGATTGCTGAACCTGAAGGTTTCTTTATTTTCAGGTAACTCATCCAAAACAAGAAACCAAAGTGGGAATGCTGAAAGATGTGCTTGCATAGAGGACATTTTCCCTGTGAGACCACAGAGATCGCCGCTTTGCGAGGGCCCACTTTGTTAACTGTTGATGCGAGCAACCACACTACCTGCATCAATTCCACGCCATTTCGACTCCGCTATGACGAATCCACCAGAGTACTGGATCATGACTTCGGGGAGGCTGGCTGAGGTGTTGCAGTGCATTTGAGTGATAGCCACAAGAACAATATAGGCTCTGATCCATATTGTTGAAAACATGGAGAGCAGCGGGAAGATTGTGATGGGGAGGTATGAACTGGGGAGATTGTTAGGAAAAGGAGCATTTGGCAAGGTGCACTATGCGAAGAACCTTGAGTCAAACCGAAGTGTCGCCATAAAGATGATGGACAAGGACAAGGTGCTGAAGGTCGGGCTCTCGGAACAGGTCAGGCGTGAAATCACAACCATGCGGTTGGTGGAGCATAAGAGCATTGTTCCGCTCCATGAGGTAATGGCAACACGAAGCAAGATATACTTCGTCATGGAGTACATGAAAGGTGGTGAGCTTTTTGACAAGGTGTCCAAGGGTGGCAAGCTCACAGAGGGTGCTGCACATAAGTACTTTCAGCAGCTCATCAGTGCAGTGGATTACTGCCACAGCCGAGGCGTGTATCACCGGGACTTGAAGCCTGAGAACCTATTGCTGGATGAGAATGAAAACCTGAAGGTTTCGGACTTTGGACTGAGCGCACTTTCTGAATCGAAGAGGCAAGATGGCTTGCTCCACACCGCCTGTGGATCGCCTGCATATGTAGCTCCAGAGGTGATAATCAAGGGAGGCTATGATGGTGCAAAATCAGATATCTGGTCTTGTGGTGTTATACTGTTTGTTCTTGTTGCTGGTTACCTCCCTTTCCAAGGCATGAACTTGATTGAGATGTACCGGAAGATTGAGAAAGGCGATTTCAGGTGCCCCAGCTGGGTTTCACAAAAACTTCAGAAGCTGTTGTACAAGATCATGGACCCTGATCCGAGCAAGAGGATATCAATCCAGAAGATAAAAGAGTCCACCTGGTTCCGAAAAGGTCCTGGAGAGACCATTACAGTAAAGGATAGATTGCCGAGTGACAATGCCACCACAAATGCAGCTCCAACACTTGGTGTGAGGCGCAGAAAGAGCAATCATGCAGACCCGAAGCCCCTGGTGGTTACAAATTTAAATGCCTTTGAAATCATTTCTCTGTCCACAGGGTTTGATCTCTCTGGCTTATTAGTTGAGAAGGAGAGCAGAAAGGAAGCAAGGTTCACTTCAGAAAAGCCTGCCTCAGCCATTGTATCAAAGCTGGAAGATGTAGCTAAGGCGCTGAACCTCAGGGTGAGAAAGAAAGATAATGGTGTTGTGAAGATGCAAGGGAGGAAAGAAGGAAGGAATGGTGTTCTTCAGTTTGACTCAGAGATCTTTGAGATCACCCCTTCGTACCATGTTATTGAGATGAAACAAACAAGTGGTGATTCACTGGAGTACCAGAAGCTATTAGAGGAGGGCATCCGGCCAGCACTGAAGGAAATAGTCCAGGCCTGGCATGGAGATTATGATAAGGAGGAGCATCAAGGGTAGCTTTGTATTTATCACACATTATTTATGTTTAGGTCCAATTTGTTAGTTTTCAGCTGGAGGAATTTATGTTTCTGCTCTACATCTGTGTTCTTTGTAGAAAATAAATTGTTTTTTTCCTGTATTCGTTGAGCATTAACTTTTGAGAAACTGAGACCATGCATGGCATTCTGATAGTTGTTTCTATACTGGACTGTATATCAGTCACAATGGAATACATGTTGCTGAACTTTATACAACTATTCATGGTCGGAACAACTAATGTGTTCTTTTGGTGCATCATTGTATTACTATAAGATACTGAATGTGGGTATGCAAAAATTGTGCTGTTGATAATAAATATAAACACAATGTGATTGGTTATCTCTTGAAGAATCTAGACCTGTCTTCTCTTTTCCAATGATATTTGCAGACGAGCAGACTGCAAAGCATGTCATCCTTTTTCTCCCAAAGGGTAATCTATTATAATGTTTATTTATGCAACATAGTGAAAAAATTGTAAAGCATGGCATCCTTTCCTGCCAAAGAGTATTCTTTTATATTTTTATTGGTAGTTGGGACCTCAATATTTATGGATTAACATTTTAGAAGAGAAATTGTCGTACTAACACTAGGTGCAATGCTGCCGTATGCATCTTTTCGCTGAGCAGACTATCTCAATAAACAGAGTTCCATCAAGGAAAAACGCTTACAAAATGAGTAGTGGACTAGTAGATATGGAATGAAGCGCATAACATGCAACTTGCAACTTCTTTGGAAGTACATTGACCAATGACGCTAACAAAATGGTAGATTAAAGAAGGTATGAAGTCAAGAAGGCTGTGCCATACTTCACGTGTTGATCAAGTCAAATATAGAGAATTTAACTCCACTTGCAAGTAAACTATATTGTCCCTATCACTGAGGTAGATTCAGTATATTCAGCAGCTAATTTTTTTATCCAAGATCTCATTTTTTCACTATAGTAATTCATGAGCTAAGCAACTTTTAAAGAGGTAAATCACTAATTTGATGCTTGAAATGTTGATATAAGCAAACTAGTTTGAATACGAACTAAACGTTTTGCCTGACAAAATGTGGGGATGCCTTTGTATTTTGCTACTAAAGTTACAGGATAGTAGTTTAAGTTAACTTATGCTCTAAAATCTCAACATTGAAAATAACATCTTCTCATGAACATTCAAGAGCAAACCAAGAACTTTCTCCCAGTGAAGGAAATGAGCTAAAAAATTATTTCAGCAAATAACCAAATCCACATTTCTGGCATTTATCACACGCTTCAATCAGTCGAAATCAAACAAGAAGCAAACTTAGTGAAAAATCCCTAATTGCAGCAGTACCATCATTAGTCAAAACTCAGAAACACATGTCTCGACTCAAACAACTAGTCATGATATATGACACAAATCTCAAACATGACAATTTGCACATTTAGTTCAACAGATCATATTTACAATCGCCGCAATATCACACATCATGTTAATTGTGTTCCCTGTATCCTCCAATTACTCAAGATGAAAGTCAAATGGATAACAGGAAGCTTGTTGTCACCGGGCCTTGTCAGATTCAGATTTTGTCGGTGTCGCGACGAGGGTCCGCCAAAGGTAACGCCCGCTCGCCATGTCTACCGTTGTCCAGAAACCAGTTTTGACAGCTGAACCAACCTGCAGACAGATGTAAAATACTCATTCAGTCCTCATTCGCCTCTTATGGTAGGGACCAATTCCCATGAGAAATTAACATGATGAAGCCAGGTTGCTGCAAGTTTGCATAATGAGCCTAACCACCTAACCATGCCAAGTATGCATCATTACATATTAGCTAATTGATGAACTGTTCTTTTTCCATGTATTTATGCATCAGCTTTCAGCAAAATTTCAAGCTTCTTATCATAAATTCTTAGCTAACTCTGGTTGCAAGAACGTGTTCTGGGAATCCCACAGAATGATTAGGCGAGAAAAATGGCCTAAGAATAGTCAAGATGGCAGGTAGGTAGGTTGGTACGAACCTTGGAATGGAGGGGAACGGCGGCCCTGGGAGACTCGGAGCCCTCGTCGGCGTCCTGGAAGAAGTCGGGCTCTGCGTTGAGGCCCCGGAGGAGGAAGAATCCGGCGACGGTGGCGGAGAGGAAGATGAGTATCACCCTCAGCGGACACATTTTGCTTCTCCTCTAGCTTCCGAACGGCCGAATCGATTAAACAGCAGAAAACCCCAAGAGAGATGAAGACCTCAGAACGAACTCGGAAGCAATTTGCTCTGTGGAAGAACCGAACCGAATGGAGCGGAATGGAATCCGTGCAGGATGCAGCTGGAGGAGGAGGAGGAGAAGGTGGGAATGGGAGGAAGAAGACGGGGGAACGGGTGCTGGTTTTATCGTGTGGCCGCCAGGACGACTACAGCTGGGCCGGCCGGCAACCATGGGCCTGGGGCCCGCGTGTCGGCCTCTCGTGACCACTGACGATGGCGAGACCCGGTCCGTCGGTATCACTCTCCTCGTTTTGACGGGTTACACGGAGCGAAATGGATTGGAAGTTTGGAACACACGCACACGTTTGCGTTTTCAAACAACTTGAGATCCCCCGCAAAAAAAAAAAAAAAAAAAAAACAACTTGAGATCGTGCGTGCCATTTTGAACGAGCAAGCACGATTGACTTGTCTTCTCTAGTACTTGTTTTCCCAAGAGAAATGTTTTTCTAAGGCAATCCAGTGAACATACATACAATGATTTGTTGACATCTCAACAATCAATGACAATGATTGATATGTATGTACTCCTTGTGTATTATTTGTTAAGTCAAACTTGCATATCTTTGATCAAGTTTTAAAAAAAAAAATCAAATGTGAAATAAAAAGAAATTAAATATGAAAATATATTTAAAGATGAATCTAATTACATTGTATTGATATTGTCAATGCTAATATATTTTCTATAAACTTGATCAAAGATCATCTCAGCTGAATTTAAAAAAAAACTAATACACCCTATAAAAAGAAACAAAAGGGGTATTACTTAACAGAAACGCTATCTGTGAAGAACGAACTGTGGCTTTTAGTAGGACAAACTATCTTTAATTATGCATTTGATATCATGACAATGATTTGGTTTCTTAGTAGGTTATGGGAGAGTATTTACACCATCCACCTTAAAGGTGTTTACATCCTTTAATGTAAATATGGCTTAGTGGAGGTAATGGAACAAATCTCGAACGCTTATCATGTCTAAAAGAGGTCCGCTAAACCAGTTCTTGCGGTGAAGTCATGCATGCATTAGCTTGTTGGGCAAAGAATACAACTCTTTGGTTCAACGGAAGCCCCCCTTTGATTTATTTGAATAGTAGTGAAAACACATAGAATATGATTGTCCTCTTACATTACACTTTTCATGTCCACTATATCCAAAGGAATGGATAATGAGAAAATTAGAGTAATTGTTCCTTCAAATATACTTTCAAAGGGAAAACAAAGGAATTCTACAATCAACTAAAACTTGTTTTTTACATTCTCATGCACAAAGAACTAGGCGAAGACCGTAATTTGCACAATATTGATCTAATCTTACATTTGCATTTGTTTTACCCTTGATTTATTTATACTTTTATCGATTTCTGTGCTTTTCATATTCCTATGAATTAAACACACAGTTTTGATTTTTTCACTGCACATGCAATCTATCATATGCTTAAGTTTTTGCTGTTGATGTGTTTTCCAAATTCGGCAAATCAAAGAGGCCAAAAAGTGGAGGAATATGAACTTTTTCTATGGTGTCACTATCATCCATGTGGTTCAAAAGAATGGACCAAAGGGAAACGTACAAAATAATTCCTTTGGTCTCAGTTTTATAGGAAAAGCGCATGAATTTTAGATCTATTTGTACCTCCTTTTTTATTTTTCTTTACATGAAGAGACTGAAGTCTTAGTTGGCAGAATAATTTCTTAATTATCCCTTTAAATTTGGTCTGACTTTGACTTGACCCTATTTATTTAGATTCATATGTTTTTACTATTTTATAATCAAACAGTCAAGTTAATAAAATTATGTGTTTTGTAGGCATCTATTAGGCACATGCATTTCTAACATACTCCTATATTTTTAGTGCATTTTTACAACTATATTAACAAACACGCCCGTGGACTTGCTTGATTTCCATCTCCATCAATCCTAGTGAGAAATAATTAGTACGTTTCCTGTCCCCATGTTCTGCAAGCACGAGCAATGCCAATATTTTCCACAGGGCCGCACACGTGCATGCATATGCACTCAAGGCGCCGGCGGCTACACTAGGATAGAGATTTTCGTCTAACATCGTCATCATGTTGACTAAAAACTACTCCCTCCATTTTTCAATATAAGCTACATTGTTCAGAAAGATGTAAGCTTGCTTCATTTCAAATTCCATCAACCAACTTGGAGAATAATTGAAACGGTTTTTTGTCCCCGTGTTCCCGGCCCGGACCCGGATCCTCTGACTTTATGCACCCTGACGTCCTCTGACGTTGGGTCACCGACAGGTGGGTCCCACATATGGTGGGTTCCACATGGCAGGGACCCAAAGTCAGAGAAAGTCAGGCAACATCACGTTAGAGGATCTCGTTCCGTGTTCCCCATGCACGAGGAACAGGTTCATGCATGAATGCCTGCGGCTACACTAGGATAATGCTCCTTCTGACGCCATCATCATGTTGGAACATAAGGCTCGAGAGCCCAACTTTAAATTAATAAAGGCCTCAACCGGCTAGGATATAACGTACTGAATACATGAACTTGAACAAGGTTAAAAGAAGATAGGCAAAGTGCCAGAAAAAACTACAAGGGATGGAAGCAGCAAGCAAGCTTAAACAACAGCTACAAGTCCATGGGCGACCTCTGCGCAACCAGGGCAGGTTTGGGCACTCTGCCCCTAAACTGCTCAACCACCGCCGTGTCCAGCGCTGCACAGCCGCGGCACCTGAGCTTCACGGCACGACGCCACAGATGAACTATCTTGAACAAGCCTCGAGGACACAGCCATGTACAGAAGGAAACATAGCGTCAGAGAAGCAAGACTTCGCGCCGACCCCCTCGCGCGACCCCATCTCCCGACGACTCCCTCGCGTCGCCACCCCAGGGCGGTGCCAGGGGGACTCCAGCGCCGCCCCTCCTCTCAGCTGGCCGAGCCTGCCGCCGGCCTTGGCCGCGGTGGTGGCGGCGCCCGAAGCCAAAACGACCTAGGGCTGGAGGAAGTGGCGGCTGCTCCGGGCGCGGCTGGGGCGCCCCGGAGGTGCGCCGAGCACCGCGGCCAGGGCGGATCCCTGGCCGGGCGACGGCAGGCGACGGCGGCCCTTGAGCGGCGGCGGTGGTCGTGGATCTGGATCTCGACCAGATCTGTCTTGGCTCGGCTTTGGCCGGCCGGGATGCGAGATGAGGCCGGTGTGAGGCGACCGGAGGTCCTCTACCGGTTTTCCGTTGGCGTCGTCCGTCTCCATGGCGGCGATTCTCCTGGATCTATCAAGCGGCGAGTTTTGGGCAACACGGCCTCCGGTGAAAACCGCGGCGACTGCGGTCTTGGCGGACGATGGCGGCGTCTCCGACGTTGTTCCCTTCTCGAGGCATCATCGTTGCGGGCCACTTCACCAAGCTCGGGATGTTCTGGGGGAAACCCTAGATTTGGGTCTCCCAGATCGGACGATGACGACTCTTTCAGGGTCGTTCTCCCTCTTGGGGGCATCGTTTTGGAGCAGCTGCTGGTTGGGACGGGCAAGAAGAGGTGGCGTGTGAAGGCATCTAACATGTCAACGACGGCGAGTCTTGGCGGCACGGTGCAGCGGAGTCTTGGCGTTGGACGTATGATGATGGTAGCGCGCAGATCGGATATGTTGTCTGGCGACGTCGACATGCCTGGCAAGGTTATTACTTTGGTACCTGTACTGAAGATGATGGGTTTGAGGAAGACGGTGGCGGCGACTTCTTCAGCTGGTGCATCGGTGCCGCTAAGGGTATGCTGGACTGGTTGTGCCCCCTGGTCGCTATCTGGCGGCTTGGTGTGGCCTTCGGTTTTTTGATGATGTGCGTTGGTGTGTTCCACCCCCTTCATCCGAGTTGTAGGTGTAGCGAGCTGTCGCTTTGTTTTGGTGGTTCACTTCGGTTTGATCCTTGTATTCCTCTTGTAAGGTGTGGTTGAATAATTGCAGATGGCTATGTGCATCACTCGATGCAGAGGCCGGGGATCCGCACCCCCTTTTCTAAAAAAAGCATCAGAGAAGCAAGAGAACAACTAGCGCCAACAGGAAGAAGAACCGGCTCGAAGTCGACCTCGACGTGTTGCTGCCGGAGGATGGAATCCTTCCCTCCCCACCCTGGATCAGGGGTGTCGTCCCACCAACAAACACAACACCCATAGGAGGATGAGCACCCTAAAAAGACCTTGGACATTCTAGGTTGACGCCTCCAAACTCTTCGTCGCTCTGCCGGAACCGCACCAGAACTCGGTGTCATGTTTCTGTCCACTCTACCTCCTCTCATCCCAAGACGGCGCCTCCAAGCAGAAGAGCGACGCCGCCGCCCAGCCAAGGCCTAGGCTTTCACCCGGAATAGACGGGGCGTGGGGAAGGTTACCTCATCAGCCGATGTGGCTGGACGCAGCCAGCCAAGAGATTCCCCTGGGAGCCTCCCCACCGCCGCGCAAGCATCCAAAGAAGGCAGATCGAGATCCACCAGAGCTGGATCTGCTGCAGAGAGGACGACCACAGGACCACCGAGATCTGAACGCAGAGGGCAGCAGAGCCCCTCTGCGCCACGACGACGCTTCCCCCGTATCCTCGCCGCCCTCATGGCCGAGGGGACAGGCCATCACCAGTGCGCGCCACCCGCCTTCCGGTCGACGCCGCCGCGCCACCCACGGCCGCCACCCCGGCTTCCAAAGCCCTCCGCGTGAACGGAGCTGCTAGATTCTCACCGCCACCCTCACCGGAGGCCACGCGGACAAGTCCGGCGACCCCCTCAGGCGGCGGCGGGGAAGGGGAGGAGGGGAGAGAAGCGCGGCGGCTAGGGTTTGGGTCGCCCTCGAGAGAGCGACTTGGGGGCCGAAGGCTCTTCGCCATCATCATGTTCACTATAAACTAGTAATATTTCAGCCAATTCAAGATTAGGGCCATATATACGGATTATCCAGGACATGCATGCACAAGTTAGGCAAGAACAGGTGGTAAACCAGTGACCACTGACTAGTGAACCACTTGCAAAGCTATGTTTTGACTTTTTGTCACATTAGCTCACGCTCTACTGGTAATCGTGCAGGTTAACGAATGTGACAACAATCAACGCGTGCGATCTTTCAACTACGAGAGTTACTGGATAAGAAGCACCAAAGGAGTTAATGCCAACAGCACTTCTTCCATAAACTATTTCTTCTTCCTCGTGTCAGCCTCCACCTTTCAGCAATCAGCACCATTGGCACACCGAGAACCTGCGTGAACATCACAGGGACAAAAACGACTTACATTCAGACAAACATCCGTTTCCAACAGAACGCAAAAAATCCACATGAACATACATAGGTACATTCAGGGAACATGCAATGTGCCCGCTACGCGAGAGGCCCTAACACAACAAGGTTTCAGGTTTGCGTACATGCGTGATGTGCGACCATGGGTCCCTCCCAGTGGATAATAACCCGGTATACTTATAACAAGGAGGAAAGAGTGATGGCCCAGCTAGAGGATGACTCAGCTAAAAGATCACCCGGCCGAAGGATAACCCGGCTAGAGCATGACTCAGCAAGAAGATCACCGGTCAGAGGATGACTCAGCCATAAGATCACCCAGCCAGAGGATGACCCAGATTTAGGAGGGGTCTCAGGAGATGACATAGAAGGAAGATTCTGGAAGATTCAGAGTCATTGTACAAGTTGGAGACTCAAGACTTGGAGATCACGAAGGACTTAGATTAGGACTCCGTATAACCCAATTTTACCTTGTACGACCAGGAGACCCAACCACCCATATAAGCAGGCTCATAGGTCATAAATAAACAGATTCTAGATTCGAGAGAAACAACTCAATTGCTTTCAAGCAAACCCCTTGTAACCTAGACTCGTGACTCAGTTTCTGTTGTAGTAGCCGAGTTACAGAGATCATCATATCAATACAACAAAGCAGGAAGTAGGTCTTTATCTACCATGGAGAGGCTGAACCTGGGTAAATCCTTTTCCCCCGTAGAGCTGAACAATCTCCCGAACACTAGAAAGTCGCCTTGTCGCAACAATCAAGTTACCTCCGGGTAACATCTGCCGTGATAACCCCACGACACCACGTTCTTCTCTCTCCTCCCCTCCCCTGTTCGTCTTGCTCTCCCCAATTTATATTTCCTCCCCACTCCTCACCCTTCTCGACCGACCGAGACGGTTCCGGCGACGCCACTGCGGAGTCGCAGCAAAGGCGACCGTGGAGACTAGACCTTATCAGTGGGGGTGCTCACCGGTAGGGTTAAAAACGGAACGGGAAAAAGGAACATAACGAAAACACGGAAATAGAATCTTGCAAAGCGGAAACCTTTTTACGAAAATGAAAATGTAAACGTATTCCGGTGGAACAAACATGGAAACGGGAAATTCCGTTTCAGATAATATAGAAGTTTCCGTTTTACCACACGGTGCTTTCTGAATAAAGTAGGCCCAAATATTATAGTGAAAATATTTAGCAATAAGCCAAATATCTGAATCGACCGGAACTTATGTAGTGGATATCATCTCCCTCTCGAGTCGTTTACAATTTCCATTTTACTGCTGCACTAGGATGATAATAGGTATTTTTAACGTTGTCCAAGTTGACAAATTATGCACACTTTATTAGATAATCATGATGTCTAACTGTATTTTTATTTTATCACGGAAACTTGACAAGTTTGTTAGTTAGTTTGAATTTTCCTGCATTGTGTAAGTGTCTCTTTGTTCCGGCAAAAGGAAAAATATCCGCTACACGCATGGGTAGCTACACACCATGCCATTATACGCCGATATAAGCCGTATATACATGTTTTAACTTGATATTCTGCTAGAGAACGGATTTTTGGTGTACAAAACTGGTTTCGGAATTTCAAAAAAAATATATTTTTTGAAATTCCGAAACCAGTTTTGTACACCAAAAATCCGTTCTCTAGCAAATATCAAGCTAAAACAGGTATATATGGCTTACATCGCCGTATAATGCTATGGTGTGTAGCTACCACCATGAGTAGCAAATTGCCTCTCTCCGGCAAAAATCTGCTTTTCTGTTTCGTGTCCTCAGCATATTCGGTCGGTATTGTACTTGTACGTGTGAAATCCGCAAGGGAAACACGGATGGTTCAAAAAAAGATGGGAAAGACGGAAAGGGGATCCACTCCAATAGCCGCGGCAAACTCTCCGGCCACCGCCGACCGTACAACGTCCACCGCGCAGCCGCGCCTCCCTCTCTGTAGATCAGAGTGCAGCAGGATCTCGCGACTATGGCGGCCACGGCAAACGCCTTCTTTCTCCCTGCAGCTCCGCGCTTCCCGGCCAGCGGCGCGGGCGTGCGGGGTAGAACGAGACCGGCAGTGGCCGCCGTTGGGTGCGCTCCCGGACGCGGCGGGGTTTCCCGGAGGAGCTTGCGGCCTCTCCTGTGCCGCTCCTCGTCCGCGTCGGCCGGAGCCGGGGGCGGCGGGAGGATGGAGGACTACAACACCGCCATGAAGCGTATGATGCGGAACCCATACGAGTATCACCACGACCTTGGTACCAACATTTGCTGACCATATGATTTTTCCCCCTGATAATTAGCTGGCTATATGAACTGTGCATGTTCTTTGATTGACTGAATTAAGTTCAGCTAGAGAAATGTGGGTATTTGTAGGGCTCCATTTGTGAGAAACTGTTAAATTTGTATTGCTCATAGGACTATCGAGCACTTTTTTTTTTCGAAAAGGAGGACGATCCCCGAGGCTGGGGCACTATAAATGTGCATTTGTGGCTCGATGTATTTTAGGGTGTAGCGATTTGTGCAAGCTTGGTTGGTGTCGTCAGTGTTTGCTGGACCCTCCTAGATAAAATGAACCCTTGATTATGATAAATTTGGGTAGAAAATCTTGTCCTCCTGGCCAATGAATTGCCGGTTATAGTAGACCTAGATTGGAAATCTGGATCCATCCAATTTGTTAGGCTTTACGACCCACAAGTTATAACTTTAGAAGTAGCTGCTGGATGCCTGGATCGATGTTGTTTCTGGTTCGATACATCAGCATATGGCTGAAAATTGTATGTTGGAATGTGCTTTATCATGTATTGCCTAAATGATGGCTTGGTATTACCTCATCACCATGTCCTGGAAGTCTTTCATAAGAATTTGATTTCAGCATTCGCAGTATGTTTCAGAGGGGTTTCTGTTGGTTAACAGGAATTTTCCTTTGGAGCATGACATCGACTAATCATTTACATTAATGTCATGAAATCCAGAACAAGGGGACAGGAACTAGGCATGTCGTTGTCTGGGTTGGTGGTGACAAGAACTGATTTTGCATTAATTTCTTCATTTACTGATCTGAGTGTATTACTTATCTCAATTGGTCCATTCATGGCGAGAGGGCGGATAAGAAAGATAGGATGAAAAACTCGTCTTGAAGGCTTCGTAATTAGCATACTGTTTTTCCTCAATTAGCATTTTGTTGTCTCTATGGGGGACAAGATATAATTATTATTTGGAGCCAAAGAGAACTTTCTCTCTTTTAAATTGATGGATTAATTATTAAACCTGAAACTTAGGTATGAATTATGCTGTCATAACGGATAGCTTGATTGTTGGCTCGCAACCTCAGAAGCCCGAAGATATTGATCACTTAAAAGATGAGGAAAATGTAGCCTATATTCTGTGTCTACAGCAGGACAAGGACATCGACTATTGGGGTATTGATTTCCAAGCTGTTGTCACTAGGTGCAAAGAAATTGGCATTCAGCATATGAGAAGACCGGTGAGTTTCTTATTTTATCTATTTAGTGTCAGGTGTTTTGATTGCTTTTTACTCATTCTCTTATCCATGTATTGAATCCATGGTGACAAGCAAATTTATGATAACACAGTGGAACTGTATTTTAACTGTGCAAATTGATGATAACACAGTGAAATGGTTCACTAAAATAATCAAATTGCAGAAAATCATAGCACTTCCATATTCCCTTGTTATTACTACAACAGAGTGATTAAGCTAAACATTGACCACGAGCAATCTGTAGTCTGTAGAGTCTGAATTTTGTGGTGCAATCTCTAGAAGTCCAGCAAAACTAGAAAAGGTTGGTAACAAGTAATCCGGAAGAAGTCAAGCTGCAAACTATAAGGAAACTGCAAGTTAAGGATGTTTTTGTAGAAGGAAAACAAATGATATTTAAAACTCCTTGTTTGCAGGCAGTAGACTTCGATCCAGATTCATTGAGGACACAATTGCCCAAAGCCGTTTCAGCACTAGAATGGGCTATATCACAAGGCAAAGGCCGTGTTTATATCCATTGCACTGCTGGACTTGGACGAGCACCTGCGGTTGCAATTTCTTACATGTTCTGGTTTGAGAATATGGATGTAAGCTAACTTCATCTAATCGTATACATATACTATCTACAAATCACGTTGAAGTGATGTTTGCGTTTACATACAGTAGCATTTCATGATCAAGCTTTACTACTATTACTATTCATATGTTGCAGCTTAACACGGCTTATGACAAGTTAACTTCCATAAGACCTTGTGGACCCAGTAAGAAAGCTATCCGCGCTGCGACATATGATCTAGCTAAGAGTGATCCAAATAAAGAAGCTTTTGAGACCCTGCCAGAGCATGCTTTTGAGGGAGTATCAGTTTCAGAGAGAAAGTTAATACAAGACCGTGTTCGTGCTCTCCAGAAGGCATGAAGAGGAAAAGGAAAAACATCACGATAGGTGAAGTGTTCTTGATTGTCCAATATTGACCACAAGCCGATGTACCATTCCTATTCTAATATTCTCTTTATTGTGCATCTGGACAGGGGATGAGGTAAACCTTAGAGGCTTACCTTGGTTGCTACTAGATACTTTAGTTGAAGAGGTTTGACCCAAGCTATTTTCAGAATAAATCCTTTTCACGTCCTTGGTTGGTATATTTCAATAAGCAAATAAAGAGGCGTGAACCGATGGTAGCTACTGCACATGAAGAACCTGATTGCAGGTTGCCACTTCTTTTCGGTCAGAGATCATATAAGGGACTTGACGATCCATGTATCAATAAACCTGTCGTGTATCTATCATTATAACCTTTCTGTTATCAGTTCAGCTACTGCTAGCAACATGTTAAAGTTATTACTAGACGTCTGAGTATATATCATATTGTCACCAAATGTGATGCCATACACTCATCTCGGTTGATGCTGTAAAGTTTTCGTGTTAGAATCACAATACAGTAAAGTTTCAAATGAATTTACATCATTGCATGTTAGTTTACAGTTATATTATACGGATAGGCTCATTTGTTGCAGTTAATCTGTTTTGTGCACCCTTTGTTTTTTTTTTCTCTAGTCAGCTTGATCACACTCTTTTGGTTGAGAGATGAAGAACACTCGAATACAATCAGCTCTTTATATATATAGTTTTCAATGAAAAATAACATCTCTTACATTGCACATGTTGCACTGACCAATCTAGGACAGCTGTATGGGTAAGTTGGTTACTAGTTTCCGAAGCACTGATACACGCTACTATATTGTAATTGCATCTGAATTCAAGACCTCAGCGCATCATATGCCAATAATCATAAATGTACTTGGTAGAATTAACTAGGAGTATATCTGAATCTCCGGTCCCGTTGGCATCAATGAAGGTGTCGATGCTGCATGAGACACAAGATGGTTGGCATCAATCAAGGTGTCGATGCTGCATGAGACACAAGATGGTTGGCATCAATCAAGGTGTCGATGCTGGAACATCAGAGAGCAAGCTTAATCACAACTAATATGCAGGTCATAATTCTGATGCCCAAGATCAAACAAGATGAAACTTTGAGAACAGAGAATTTCAATTGCCTGTTGAAGATGGTGTCATCCACGAGTCAGGGATACGCGAGACCACCGGCGGGGTTGGCTGCCCTGCTACACATCAATTTGAAATTCAAAACAGATCAAACCAGAATATCAAATCGAGCTACCATGCATGGGATGCATGAAGAAGAGAGCAATGGGAGTACGTACTGAAGCAGATGAAGAGAACTTGTGGCGGGAGGACGACGCCGCAGGAGATGGGGAGGTACATCATGCGGACGGGGTCGATGGGCTTGGGGAGCATGCGGTTGACGTCGCCGAGGATGACCGGGCATAGGCACCGCATAGACCGGTCGTCTACCGCCGCCGTGCTGTTGAGGAACATGCCCAGCCCGCTGCAGCACTCGCTCTGCGGCGTCGGCGTGTCCGGCTCGCTCCCCGTCAGGAAAGACGCGCACGTCATCAGCCCCGCCAGTGGTGTCACGCAGTCCGCCGGCGACGACGACCCGGCGCCGTTGCCTGGCTGCTGCAGGCCTGGGAAGCCGGGCAGCGACGGTGTAGTCGCGCCGCCGCTGCTGCCGCATGGCGGGTTAGCAGGCGACGACTGCAACGGAGGGGGCGAGAAAGGCTTGAAGCGAGGCGCCGGGGGCGACGTCGGCCTTCCTCCGGCACCGGCTCCTGCTCCGGCTCCGGCTCCGGATCCGGGCATCCCCGGGAAGCCGGGGCTGCGCGGCCTGACGCCCGGGAACCCCGGGAACCGGAGCTCGTCGGCGTCGGCGCCCTCGCTAGTGATCCTCGCCGCCTCCGATGACCGCGCCGCCATCACCATCGCGGCCACCACCATCACTACCAACGTGCGCATCGACGACGCCATCGATTGCCCTCCTGCCAAGTATCGGCCGATCACAGAGCGCAAGATCGATGGAGCAACACTGGCCAGCTGCCTCTGTAGGATGACAAGAGTAATCTGGGAGCATCCCGATTTATAGGTGCAGGCATTATCATACGCAAACTATAAGTGATTAGCACAAAGATCATGCGTGGGGCATTGCTCTACTTTAAGGTCTGATCTTGGGGCACCAAACGAGGTTTCTTTAGGTGGATGTTCAAGAAACAAAGGCATTATGAAAATGGAAGCAGGCTCATCATCTTGTAGACATGGTATGCATAGTGTGAAAAAATAGCAAGGCTTTTCTCCTAACATGACGACTGGAATTTTGTGAGAAATCAGTTGATTCAAACTTTTCTACGCGCCAGAGAAAAGAAACAACAACAAAAAGATCAATGACCAAAAAAATCATTAACACATTAAAAACGTACAGTTTTGGTCCATCAAAATATAAAAGCAGGAAAATGAAATGGAACAAAATTATGAACACTTAGCATTAACATACAAATCATTTACACATTAAAAAAACACAAGTTGCGCATTTTGAAAATATTCAGGTAGAAGTTTTAAAGTGCAACCATAAAATCCAAAATAAATTATCAGAATGCATTAAGTAGTACTCTCTCCGTTCTTAAATATAAGATGTTTTAGTTTTTGTCCACATTCACATGTATCTAGAATCTAGATGTATGTGGACATGTTTTAATGTGTATGTACACTCATTTGGGTTTGCACCTATCCAACATGTGAGCTAGCTAAAACATCTTACATTGTGGAACGGAGGGAGTACAATATTCGGCATATTTAAGGACACAATTTTCACAAATACGAAAACACAAGTTGCAATTATTTATAAATGTGCAACAGTTTATATTTGAAGTGTAACCAATCAAATAATGTTTTAAAATACAAAATAAATTATCAAAACATATTTAGCAGCATAATAGAAAGTTTTGGCTTATTTTACTAGTACACAATTTAATCCAGAAGTACACTTGTAAAAAAAAATAGTTGAACATAAAAAATGTGCAGTTATTGCATATTAGGCGTGGAATTGTTGATAAAAATTAGACTAAAATAAAATAATCGACTGAGGAGAAAAGTTGTTCCAATCGACTGACCTCCAACAAAACCAAAGTACATTTTTATGCAAGTTTGTTTTACAGTCGCATATGCTATTAAAACTGCTGCAACTAATCATGTCTTTGTTCTTCAGGACATAATCATTTTGTCATGCTTTATATTTCTTGACTTTCCCTATTAATGTCGAATTATAGTTGTTGTCGCCAACCTGGCAATAACAAAATCAAGTAGTGCCAGGCTTGTTGTCGCCAAAGACTCCCACTAAAAATGATTTAGCGAGTGTTACTGCTGATATATATTAGCCTGACTGCATGATATCTTACAGACCTCCGGATGTAAATTAAAATTCAATCAAAAGTACATATTTGTTGGTTTCTACACGGTAGGAGGAATGCATATACATAATAACTTGTGTTGCATTATCTCTTCGTACAAGCCACCATCTGGCCAATATATGTACAACAGTCGGTTGATTGCCCTCTTATCACCATGCCTAAACGGCTAAAGGTGGTGCTCCTTTGTGCCTTCAGACATCGCTTCGCAATTCCCCATCCAAGAACGATCCACCCATTGTCTTTTTGCTGGTGTCACAGGCTTGCATAAGTGTGCATACATCGTTCTTCTCAAAGAATTTCTCGCCGTTGGCCAGGATGAGGGGGGTGTATTCCAGAACCATTCTCTTGCACTGCCAACAAATAACAGCAAAACATGTTATTCTTTCTTACTATCCTACACCGAATCAAGGATCAGACAACAGCTCCCAGAGGACAAGGCATCAAAGATAAGGATTACTCAAAAATTTCAAGTGGTTCATTGACGAGCGGACGTGAGGACAACAAATTGTATGATAGTGTACTTAACCTCTAAAACTCATAGACTATAAGTGACAAATAGCTTACCTGCTGGACATGGCCTTGAACCTTGTTGCACTCCTTGATTAGAAGTTGAATTATCTCGAACTACAGACATCAAATGGAAGACAGAAAGCGTTAGCTCAGTACAACAATTGTGTCAATGAAGCAAGGCAGTTACCTGTGCATCAGGATCTTTCATTTTGGAGAGAACTTCATCGACCAAATGCTGGCAAAATGTGCAAGTGCTTTCGCTTTTCGAAACAGAGAAAAACGCTACGTCCTTGCAGAGGCCATACTGTTTGCAGAGCTCATCTGGCTTGATCTCGCTGATCTTGGAAAAGAGAACAGTTGCATAGGAGTCCACCATCTCAGCACACTGCAAAGACACAAACAGTTCATGGAAAGAAAATATACTGTTGATGTTCTGAGACCAGATTTCAGCATGGCTTGTAACCTTGTGGTAAGGCATGATAAGTGCTTACCTTCTGCTGTAAGGAGAATGTCTGAGAACAAGCACCGTGAAGGATCTCCATGATATCATCTTGTGTTTCTTTCTCACTAAGATAACTGACAGCTTTGTTTAAGATGTTCTCACAACTTGAGCATACTGGGTGGCCCCTGTTAGCAGGGACAGGAATTTTGCTTGACGTAATTTGCTCCTTGTCTTTTGGGAAATAAAGTGCTTCAAGATCAAGAGCACCTGTGAAATAAATTGAATATTCTCATCAATATTTTGGCCAAAGATGTTGGATCACAAAGAGGAGCATTTTGCTACGGTTGATATCTTGCAATGGCCACGTTATGTACAATATCATGGTTGATAGGTTGCCTTTCTGTTCCTGTATATACCACAACTAGGCCGTGAATTATGGAAATGAACCAACGGTATACAAAGCTTACAAAACATATGGGAGAAGTGAATGAGGTAACAATGAGGTTGGCTATTCTCAGTCTACTGCGTGAAAAATGTATATCCCTTCTTAACTTCTTATATGGGCATGGCCATGCATGATTCACAAAGCAAAAAATACATCATGTGGCATTGGCACAATCTACCAGCTTGGCGGCAACAGGTGGGAATACGACAAACCTGTCGTGCCCAAGTAATAAACTACTAACAAACGAACATGACATCCTAAACTTCGGGTTAAATTCCAGTTTCAAGTTAAGCTGTATAAAGCACCCTTATAAGGTGCTCATATAAACATATGGATTCAATTACTGCACATGGAGCAATGTTTGCATCAAAAGACTATTTCATCGTAGAAAATCTTGAATTTTTTCTCCAATTTACATACGGGGGATCACTTGTTTTGATGTTTAGATAAACTAGAACGTAATTTAGCAGCACATGAAGGCCGTTAAGAGAGACATACCACGATCCACAGCTCCCGAGCCAGCGGCCAGCAAGAGGAGGAGGAGGAGGCAGAAGGGAGCTCCCAATCCCAAACCCATGGTTCGACGGTTCCCCTTTGTTGACCTGTCATGGAATCGAATCAATCATACTGCAGAGTGATCCAAGGCAAATAATTGGTCCCTAAAACAGCATCCAAATCCAGAGATCGCAAAAACGAAGCCGACAGATCGACCAAGAAATCGCTGGACGGGTAAGGCGATCGAACAAATCGACGCAACGGGACGAGGCGGCCAGGGACAGAAGCATCACAGAACACCAAAGAAATTGAGAGAAGGGAGGGGAAGAAATCAACCTCGCCGACCGCAAGCGGAATTTCACCAGATTGGGATAGTATAGTAAGGGGAACCAGAATCCTCACGAAAGAAAGAAAAAGTAAGGGGAACCAGAAAATTCACCTTCCGAAATCGAGAAACGGGCAGTGGTCGGAAGCGGTGGGCTGATTCAGTGATTGCTCTGGATCGATTCACCTAATCTCGTCTTGTAGTTACAGGGTGATTGCTGTCTCCGTGTCGTAGTCGGTTGTCCGTTGTGTCGAGGGTATGGACTGTGCAGGAGAGCCGGAGATATGAGGTGGTTAATAAACAGTACTCACCTAATACAGTTACCTGAATCTGAGTGAGTGATTAGGCCACACAGATTTATATGCGAGTGACGGATTGTGATTCGTATAGAATTTTGTTGTATGGGAGAGGAATATATAGAAAATTATGTATGCGAACTTTAACAGACTAGTAGCTTTGCACGTGCACGCACGTCTCAACTAAATTTTGTGAACACATTATTCTTTCTATGTTCCGAAGTAGTAATACTACTGCAGTATGATGAAATATCGTTAAATCTACAAAAATTAGACAGCGAGCAACATCTGCAGAATCAATCAGACATGTTTAATACCTTGAGATTCATATGAAACAAACGCGTTCATAAAAATGTTGTTTAAAGTGATAGATGAAGTAGCATTGTACTGTCGTAATTATAGAACATTGTCCTAAGTAGTATTATATTGCCGTAATCATAGATCATTGTCGCGTATCTTGGAATTGTCGTAAAATTCCAAGATAATTTTCTGCCGTGAAAGGTAAATCTAATTCTTGCTCCATTCTCAGAATAAATACTCTCCACCTCTTATGAGGATATATTACTCAGTGGCAACAACTCACTGAATGACAATATATCAGTCGTGCAGCATGGGGACTCAACGGATATGAAGCATTTAGCTGATGGTATAACTGACAGATCCGAAATTACAATTTGATCAAAATCTCATGGAAACTTTAGGCTCAATATTGCAAAATGTATAGTTGGTGGGTAACAGTTCAAGTTTAGTAGCCTTAACATTTATACATGCATGTTTCAGTGACTAAATATTTTCAATCTTATATATCCCGAAAGTAAAACAAAACCATACATATTTTGGCTTTTAAAAATTAAATTGGTTCTTGAAATTGGTGTGTGAAAAATGTTACAACTACATCAAGCAGGTAAATCTGTTGTAGGCTTATTATTTGTTATAAAATAATGAACTACTTATTTACAGGCACTTTTTTATATTTGGAATGCATATAAGATAGCTAACCAGAGAAACTTAACATGTTAATTGTTAAATGATATATCGAAGAAGTATCTATAATGTGTAAGCACATTCAGCATAATGTTCCAAATTTGAATGACAAAGGCTACAATACTCACCTTATCACGGCCAGGAAGATATTCAAGTCAGCTTCCCAAATAAATCCAATTGTACCAATCTGTGAGAAAATCCTAGTCTCGGAGAAAATCAAACTAATTAATGAAACTATTTGTGCAAATCACACGAAAGTGTCAAAAGTACTAACTGCTGAAGATAATAAGTGGGAGGCAGAGATACACACCTCGGTATGCTATATTCTCACATGCTGCTAGGGATAATGATACATTGAGCGATAACCATGTTCTATTCCAAACTGGAATAATATAATGGTAATGATGATCTTCAGTTTTGTTTCCCACTTCACTCTGACTGAGAGGAACTTTTAGCATGCATGCTATTTTGGCAGGAAACTAATACCGTGTAGTTTTCACAGGACGTAGGGAAATATTCACATTTTGCACATATCCGGTAGCTTAGAGCATCTCCAAGCGGAGCCCTCAAATCCACCCCAAACGTCCGGGCGGACAGCCCGGACGGGGTTTGGCCCAAAAACCGCAACCCAACGACGGCCCCTATAGCGGCCCCAAACGACACTAGTAGAAAATGGGCCTATGGTCCCGGTTCGGTTGGGCCTTCAGTCCCGGTTGCCCAACCGGGACTGGCCAATCGGGACCAATGCTGGTCCCGGTTGGGCCACGAACCGGGACCAATGGTTGTCCACGTGGCCTGGTCTGGCTGCTCGTGGGGGGAGACTCATTGGTCCCGGTTCTTAATACGAACCGGGACCAATGAGTGTTTTTTTTTTTGGTATTTAGGGTTTAGGATTCGATCTCGCCGGTGCCCCCTCTCGCCGGTGCCCCCTCTCCCTCTCGCCGGTGCCCCCTCGCCGGTGCCCCCTCTCCCTCTCGCCGGTGCCCCCTCTCGCCGGTGCCCCCTCTCCTTCTCGCCGGTGCCCCCTCTCCTTCTCGCCGATGCCTCCTCTCCCTCTCGCCGGTGCCCCCTCTCCCTCTCGCCGGTGCCTCCGTCGTCTCCCCCTTCTTCGCATCGCCGACGTGCTCTCCATCGTTTCCGTACGCATATTATACGCTCTACTATATACACAGTACATGTTGATGCATATATAATTAATATTCGATCTCTTGCGAGAATACAACTATTTAATTACATGGAGATAGATCAAGCCATCAAGGCATATGTAGTTCATCGTCCGAAGCATAATGTTCTCCCCTTTCATCGATGACCTCCCTAAGCAGAAATCCCGCCAATTCCTCTTGAATTGCTCCTACGCGCAGTTCTGGGTCGATCTTCTCCCGCATTTTGCTGAAAGCAGTTGTTCTCCGCTCAGTGGTCAACTCGCGAATGAACTCGCAAACGTAGAATCCACATAAATTACTCCCCGGTGGCTGCTGCGGACTTTCCACCGTTTTATAAGTTAGCTCATCTTTGAATGGACCTTCTACCTTCTGTTTGAAAATTGTCCAACACCTGCTTTGGCAAAGAAAATGAACAAAGGAGTTATTAATTACTTGACATCAGGGAACGAACGAAAGAGGGCGATATAATGCGATAATGATTGAAATTACTTGTTGAGCATTTCTTTCATGTCGGACCACAACGCTTGGTCCCAACTTAATGAGTCGTGGACTTCAACTGTGGACTTGTCAGGTTGAATGCTTAGCAGAATCCAGTGGAACCTGCGGACGTTTACATAAAGCAGACATGCATAGCTCATCAATTACACTTAACATCGAGAAAGCCAAATAAAAATATGTACAAGACAGAAACACTCACCTGAAGTTGTAAGGAAATAGTATTTCCGTACAGAAATGTTGCATGGTTAAAAAGGTGGTCAGGTCATGCTCCACGTCTTTGGGGTGATTGACTAACGTATGTGAATTCACGATATATGGGTCAACGAACCCAACCTCAAAAACTTTAGATCTTTTGCATTCCAGCATCTTCATTCTGCATAATAGCGTACAAAAGGATATATATATAGGCAGGATAATATAATACAGGCAATGAACGAGCTGAGCTAGAGACTTAATTACGAAAATAAATCACTTACAGACAATAGCAAGAGAGGATAGATTTGTCGAGGGCGCGCTTTTGGAATAACTGGAACAGTTCAGTCAGTTGAACCTGTATAGTGTAACGTTTGAAGAAATGCTCCACTCTAACGTCCAGCGGAAACCACTCTTTCGCGTCCTTCTTTGATGTGTGCACCAGGTACCAGGTATGCAGATTTCGCATATGTGTTGATAGACCCGTCATCTCCTCATTACTGACCATAGGCTCCCCTTGGACATATTTCCGTGCCATCTCTAACATTGGCGCATGTTCATAGCCTAAAAGTTGACCAAGGCTCATACCCAAGGCGGTAGCCTGTTCCTTGGCCTGAGATACAGTGACACCAAGTTCTTTAGCAGCAGCTATGGCTCTGGGGTCCAATAATTCCAGGTCTTTATCCATAGCGACTCTGAAGTCCTTGTCGACATCGGAACACACTATGAGCGGGGGACCGATTGATTTTTCTGCTGTCCGAGCTGGGCAATTTGTTTCCCGCTTTTTGCACTTCTTCCCTTGTTCTGCTCAGACTGGGCACGTGCTAGCTTAGTAAGTTCACGACCATAGTCAGATGGCAGATTCATCGATATCTGGGATGGCTGCTCAAGGAAGGACTTTCTCCACTTTTTGGATTTTTCATCGTATACCGGCTTCTGCTCGGGCTTTTTTGGTGCAAAAAAAGCCTTATTGTAGGCAGCCACCTCCGCGGCGTTTTCCGCTACAGTCCTGTCATAAGGTCTAATGGGAAGATTCTTATGAGGTACTGTTGGGAGGGGCGACCTTTTACGTTTCGGTGATCGCTTACCCCTCATAGTACGAGCGGTGGGCGGAAACGGCTGACGCGGCGGCGGAGACGGCTGACGCGGCGGCGGAGACGGCTGCGCTGGAGACTGGTGAGGCGGTGAAGAGGACTGTTGCGCTGGAGAATGCTGAGGCGGTGAAGAGGACTGTTGCGCTGGAGACTGGTGAGGAGTCGATGGCCTTGGCTGCCAGTTCGGAAGCACGATGAATTCCTTTGGCCATAAAATGGTCGCTTTCTTGGCTTCTCCAAGTTCAAGCACCTCCCCATCTTCACCTGCAGGGTGTTGCAGCTTCAGCTCCTCATAATCTTTCATCACTTCATCCACCGCGACAACAGCGTAGCCATTTGGAACCGGAGAGAAATGGTAAGTTGGATTAGGTCCAATTGGTACGACATAGCCGACCGCCACCTTCACGGTTAAGTTAAAAACTTTCACATGCATCTCACAAGGTGTGCTCTCCGTGATATCATCCACTGGGTAGCGACGAAGTGGAGCCACTGCATCATCATTACCATCCTGGAGCTCCGTGGAAGCCACGCTGCTTTTCCGATTCGATGGGCCACCGGTACCATCGCATGCAGCTTCTACCATGTGCCGTTGAGATTGGCCGCTAGTACCTTGCTGGCTAAGCACGGCAATTTGTTCCTTCTGCAGCTTTAATTCTACTTCTATATTACGCAGCCGGTCTGCAGCAGCGCGTGCTTCCATTGCCTCCCTTTCCTTTCTCCTCTGATGGCTTCTATCAGGAAATTTCTTCCTGTGCTCGGGAATCGCAATTGTCTTGGGCTTGGAGCCAGGTACGCCTCGTAACCGTCCGTCGTGTTCCTTATTCCCAAGGGCGCGTGTGAGCTCGTCATCCTCTCTATCGGGAATGAACCGTCCCTCTTCAACATCCTTTACTGCTTTTCTAATTTCTTGGATGGGTAGTAGGGGATTATCTTTGTGTCTTCTGTTATATATGCACTTCCCTTCTGCGTCCAACGTGCCCCCATGCCCGTAAAACCAATTTCTTGCCCGTTCGATCCACTTGAGTGGCTCTGGAGTGATCCCATTAGCCAGCAGGTCCGCCTCAAGTTTCTCCCACTTAGGCATGCTACCAGCGTAGCCACCAGGCCCCATAGTATGGTGGTACATCTTTAGAGCAGCATTTGCCGCATTTTTTGCAGACTTTTCCAGAGCTTCCTCTGATTTCTTGTACGCCACAAATTCTTCCCAGTAGTCCTTTATCTTCTCATACCCTTTATTGAAGTCTGGAGTCTTATTTTTCTTGACAAACAGTTTGTTCAATCTTTTCTTCCAGTTCTTGAATAGCTCGGCCATCTTCTTAAGTGCCCAGTCCTTGACTTTTTGCTCCATGATTTTCCGGGCAATCTTTTCTGCCTCATCTGGATCCTCCTCATCTGAATCCACCTCTGGCGCCGGCAGGGTGAAATTAACCATGAGCTTTCTCCAAAGTCTTTCTTTGCCCTCATCGCTGACATATAGCTGTCCTTTCTCGTTTGGCCGATGCCATTCTCGAACGGTGATCGGGATGAAGTCCCTAACAAGAACTCCGCATTGCTTTACCATTTTATTTTTAACACCAGGGGGAGCAGTCGGTGTGCCGTCTTCAGCGACTCTTTCGATCGTGTACCTTTCTTGGTCGCCCAACTTTTTGGCTGGGCCTCGTTTTGTCCTTACAGAAGATTTGCTCGATCCGGAGGGCTAAAAGAAGAAAGAGCGTTAATATATGTATATAGACATCAGAGACTTAATTAATACAATCTTCGGCTTCATTAATATATGTATATGCACCTCGCCGGAGTTTGCAACATTTAATGTTCCACCGGAGCCTTCGGCTTCTCCCTCGTCGGCTTCTCCCTCGCTGACTTCTCCCTCACCCCGGCCGTCGGGTTCTACCTCACCGGAGCCGTCTCTTCGGTTGAGAGACTCATCTCCCTCACCGGAGTTGTTCAAAAACTCCGTGGTGACATCGACAATATCTTCCGGCCCGCGGATTATATCCTGGAGGATATTTTCCTGATCTTCGTCTCGTTCCATAGTTTCTGCAAATTAAGAACAATGCACAAAACTTTAGTTGGGTAACTTGTTCCATATGTCAAGATACATCCTAGGTCATGTAGGTCAATTTAAATGGAATTGCAATGACTAATAAAATCATTTCCACAAATTCCATATTTAATATAAGAAGGTATTTTAGTTCTTCTAATTTAACATTGTTCAATCATGCATGACCAATTTAATAGAAGTCAAATTTCAAATATAAACACTTATTTAAATTAGCTCCATAACTAAAGGAAATGCATTGAAGTTATTTCCAAATATTCACCAAATTGAAATGTTCCAAAATGTTTGTATTTTGACATAAATAGCTACAATTTATTTTTCTGTGCATTTTGATATATTATTCATATTTTTCTGATAAACAGATTAAAAGATATTGATTTTACAAGTTTAAATCATTTTCTGGCATTTTGATATATTATTCATATTTTTCTGATAAACAAACAAAATTGCTAAGTTTCAAAATTGCTAAAACTAACTAAAACAGTAGCTAAATTCTTATACACAATTTTATCAAATTCTATCTAAAATTCTATCTAAAAATTCTATCTAAAATTAAGTCTATCTAAAATTTAAAATATTTTCTATCTAAAATTTTAAACAACTATCTAAAATTCAACTATCTAAAATTCAACAATTTTAAACAACTATCTAAAATTCAACAATTTTAAACAACACTACCAAATTCTATCTAAAAAATTCTGTCAAATTAAATTGTAAACAACACTAATTAGCAATGGTGCTACGGCTCGGTGTTGAGCACGAGAGGGAGGGCGTGGGCGCCGCGGCGATCACCTGGCCGTGGAGAGGGAAGGGGCGGGCGCGGCGGAGGCCAGGAGCAGGCCGCCGGCGACGGGAGAGGCGCGACGGCGCGGGGGGCGCGGCGGAGGGCAGGGGCGCGCGATGGGAGGGCCGCCGGAGCAGGGCGCGCGACGGCCGCCGGAGCAGGGGCGCGCGACGGGGGGCCGCGGCGGAGCAGGGCCGCCGGAAAAACGAGCAGGGCTTCGCCGGAAAAACGAGCAGGGCTTCGCCGGCTTCGCGTGCGGTCGCGCCTTCTCCAGTCCTTAGTCGATTTTGCCTGAATGGGGAAGAAGAGAGGGCGCGGGAAGTTATACTAGGACTCTTTGGTCCCGGTTGCTGGCAAGAACCGGGACCAATGACCCTTTGGTCCCGGTTCTTTACAGCAACCGGGACCAAAGAGTGGGTCATTTAATGCCAGATCCAGTGGCGCGTTCATGGACTCTTTGGTCCCGGTTCTTGCCAGAAACCGGGACCAAAGAGTCCTTTTTCAAAACTATTTCGAACTTTTCAGTTCTGAAATGTTGTTCCCGCCTTTTTTTTTCTTATTTAGGTGTTTGAATATGAATTTCAAATGGTTTTGAATCTGAAAAGACTTTCAACATGAAAAGTTATTAAATTTGAATAAATAATCCAAAACCATTTTCTGTTTTCTAAAATAATTATTCTAACTATACAAACTATTAACCATTTTGCCATTTTCAATTAAAAATGCATTAACTTTATTGCATATTTTGAATTGACAAAACTTTCAACATGAAAAGTGTTTGAATTTGTATAAATAATCCAAAATAAATTTTACATTATTATTGTCATTTTCAATTTAATATGGATAAATTCATATCTTTAAATCCGTAAGTAAGTCGAAACTCGACTAATAATACGTATAAATCGATAAAAATTGATTAAGTAAGATTTATGATTAAGTAATAATAATTATTAATTCAGTTAATTCTATTTTTGGTGTTGTAAAATCCCATGGCAAGCAGAAGTAAATGCAGAACAATTTCAGAAAACCTATATTTGTAAGATGAATGTTTGGTGTTGTAAAATGCAGAAGAAAGCAGATAAAAATTATTAATTCATTTATCTTAATGCATTACATAAAAGGTTTAATACATTATTACACATGATACAACGTCTCACAAGCGCTTGAAAGAAACACACCCCTGATCCAACATCACCAACATTATTCTACATAAACGGACTTGCTGGCTCGAAGGCCGTAGGATTAGGGGGAACGGCGGGAGGAGCCAGCCCCGTGGGCGGCCGCCCGGTTCTCGCGCGCACGTTTGCGGCGGAGGGCAAGATCCATGGAGGATGAGTCTTTCAGCGCCCAATCCAGATCGGAAGCCTCCTTCGCCTTGAGCTGGTAGGAAGTCTTGGCTCGCTGGACAGGGTAGTCGCGGACAGACTGGAAGGAGGCTTCCATGGCCTCCTGTATCTGCAACCCACAACCTTCTTCCCCGTCGTCGCTCCAGTCGAAGTCGTCGTCCTCCTCCTCCTCCGCGGGAGGAGCGGCGGCGCCTGGTGGAGGTGCAGCGGCGCCAGGTGGAGGTGTGGCGGCACCTGGTGGAGCAGGAGGCCGGTAGCTGGGCATTCCTCTCCACGCCGGGCTCGTGGGCATACGGCGGGATAGACTCCCGCGGTTGCGCCCAAGCGCGCTCTGCCGAGCACGCTCGACCTCGTCCAGAAGGCGCTGCGGCGGGCGTGGCGGATCCATCTCGTGGAGACGATGCGTTCGTGGCTAGGAATGGTGGATTAGGGTTTACCCCGTCGGCGACAATATATAAAGACCTCCAGGGCAGCGCTGGGGGAGGATAGGTGCCCAGGAAAGCGCTGGGGGAGGACACGTGTCGTGACCGCAAAGCCCGTCTTTAGTCCCGGTTGGTGTTACCAACCGGGACTAAAGAAGCACACAGATCGTGTGTTTCTTTCAATCGCTTGTGAGCCGTTGGATCAGGGGTGTGTTTCTTTTGAGGGATTGTGAGCTGTTGGATCAGCAGTATCACGACCACTTCGTGAGCCACATGACCCGGTTGGTGTTACCAACCGGGACTAAAGAAGCACACGGATCGTGTGTTTCTTTCAAGCGCTTGTGAGACGTTGGATCAGGGGTGTGTTTCTTTTGAGGGATTGTGAGCTGTTGGATCAGCAGTATCACGACCACTTCGTGAGCCACATGACCCGGTTGGTGTTACCAACCGGGACTAAAGAAGCACACGTACCCTATATATAACCGCCCTCCTCAGACAAGTTACTCACTCACACAAAACATTCCAGCGTCACTCGGAGAGGCATCTTTGGGCAACCAGCGGCAAGACGTCTCTGATGACCTGCGACCGTTCCAAACGGTTGCAGATCATCAGAGATGTGTTGCCGGACGGTTGTAGATCATCAGAGACGTCTTGCCGCTGCTTGGATCGAAGTGGTGCTCAAACACAAAACATTCCAGCGTCACTCGGAGAGGCATCTTTGGGCAACCAGTGGCAAGACGTCTCTGATGACCTGCGACCGTTCCAAACGGTTGCAGATCATCAGAGACGTCTTGCCGGACGGTTGTAGATCATCAGAGACGTCTTACCGCTGCTTGGATCGAAGTGGCGCTCAAACTCACGAGCCACCGTCGGGCTGTATGCAGGGGGAACTGTGTTTGGACGGTCGAAGCTGAGGTTTGAGAGGTTCCCACGGGAGGTGTGGGAGCCGACAACCACCTACCACGCGTGTTTCACCACATAAAGGTTTAATACATTACTACACATCACATAAAGGTTTAATACATTACATTGATTTACATAAAAGCCATGAACCCTTCTTCGCGTATGTCCCTGGCCTATGATCGCTTCAGCCGTAACCATGGAGCATCTTCATTATTTAACGGGATGCTTGGGTCAGTTCTCACTGTGAAGGGCGGAATTTCATCAAACTTATCATAATCTGCTGACATGTCTGTCTTGTCCTCGACTCCCACGATGTTTCTTTTCCCTGAAAGAACTACGTGACGCTTTGGCTCATCGTATTCGTTTGCTTGTTTTTTCTTTTTTTCGGTATTCGTTTGCTTGTTTTTTCTTTTTTTCGGTCTGGAGGACATGTCCTTCACATAGAAAACCTGAGCCACATCATTGGCTAGGACGAATGGTTCGTTCTTGTAACAACCAAGATTCTTGAGATCCACTGTTGTCATCCCGTACAGCTGGTCTACCTTTATCCCTTCTCCATTCATGTTGACCCAACTGCACCGAAACAAAGGGACCTTAAAAGTAGGTCCATAGTCAAGTTCCCATATCTCCTCTATGCGACCATAGTATGTGTCCTTTTGCCCATCGTCGTTTGTTGCATCATAGCGGACACCACTGTTCTGGTTGGTGCTCTTTTTATCTTGGGCGATCGTGTAAAATGTATTCCCATTTATCTCGTACCCTTGGAAATTCAATACAGTCGAAGATGGTGACGCGGCCAACAAGTAGAGCTGATCTCCGACAGTGGTGTCATTCATGAGCTGTAATCGCAACCAACTGCCGAAGGTCTCCATGTGTTTTTCTTTAATCCAGGAGTCATCCTTCCCCGGGTTCTTGGAGCGTACATAATTCTTGTGTTCCTCGATATACGGAGCCACGAAGGTGGAACTTTGTAGAACTGTGTAGTGTGCTTGAGTTAAAGAATGCCCGTCCCTACATATCAGTGCTTTCTTTCCTAGCGTGCCTTTTCCACTCAGTCTCCCCTCATGCCGCGATTCAGGAACACCAATCGGCTTAAGGTCAGGAATAAAGTCAACACAGAACTCAATGACCTCTTCTGTTCCATAGCCCCTTGAGATGCTTCCTTCTGGCCTAGCACGGTTATGAACATATTTCTTCAAGACTCCCATGAACCTCTCGAAGGGGAACATATTGTGTAGAAATACAGGACCGAGAATGGCAATCTCGTCGCGTAGGTGAACCAGGAGATGCGTCATAATATTGAAGAATGATGGGGGGAACACCAACTCGAAGCTGACAAGACATTGGACCACAGCCTTCTGTAAACTTGGTAGAGTTACTGGATCGATGACCTTCTGAGATATTGCATTGAGGAATGCACATAGCTTCACAATGGGTACTCGAACATTTTCCGGTAGAAGCCCCCTCAATGCAACCGGAAGCAACTGCGTCATAATCACGTGGCAATCATGAGACTTCAGGTTCTGGAATTTTTTCTTTGCCATATTTATTATTCCCTTTATATTTGACGAGAAGCCAGCCGGGACCTTGATACTGCTCAGGCATTCAAAAAAGATTTCCTTCTCTGCTTTGGTAAGAGCGTATCTGCTTAAGTATTTACGCCCTTTATCCGTCTGCTTGTTGTATGGGTCTTTCATACGTTGCTGGTCTGCCCGTGCTTCCGGTGTATCTTTTGTCTTCCCATACACGCCCAGGAAGCCTAGCAGGTTCACGCAAAGATTCTTCGTCACGTGCATCACGTCGATTGAAGACCGGACCTCTAGGACTTTCCAATAGGGTAGCTCCCAGAATATAGAGCACTTCTTCCATATGGGTACGTGGTTGTCAGCGTCATTCGGAACAGATAGACTGCCAGGACCCTTTCCAAAGATTACTTCTAAATCCTTGACCATGTCATATATAACATCACCATCAGGGAGGTTAGGCTTCTTCCGGCGATCTGCCTCACCGTTGAAATGCTTGCCGGGCTTTCTTACGGCATGACCGTTCGGAAGAAATCGACGATGCCCCAGGTACACATTCTTGTTTCCCAAATGTATACTTTCAGTCTTATCTAAACAGTGCGTGCATGCATTGTATCCCTTGTTTGACTGTCCTGAAATGTTACTAAGAGCAGGCCAATCATTGATGGTTACGAACAGCAACGCTCGTAGGTCAAATTCCTGTTGTTTGTGCTCATCCCACACACGTACACCTGGTTCGGACCACAACTGCAAAAGTTCATCAACTAATGGCCGTAGGTACACATCAATGTCGTTGCCGGGTTGCTTCGGGCCTTGGATGAGCACTGGCATCATAATGAACTTCCGCTTCATGCACAACCAAGGAGGAAGGTTGTAGATACATAGAGTCACGGGCCAAGTGCTATGACTGGAGCTCTGCTCCCCAAAAGGATTAAAGCCATCTGTACTTAGACCAAATCTTAAGTTCCTTGCGTCATCTGAAAATGTCGGGAACTCTCTGTCGATTTTTCTCCACTGGGACCCATCGGCGGGGTGTCTCAACTTCCCGTCTTTCTTACGCTCTTCTTTGTGCCATCGCAACAACCTGGCATGCTCTTTGTTTCTGAACAGACGTTTCAACCGTGGTATTATAGGAGCATACCACATCACCTTAGCAGGAACCCTCTTCCGGGGGGGCTCGTCATCGCCCTCAACATCACCAGGGTCATCTTGTCTTATCTTGTACCGCAGTGCATTGCATACCGGGCATTTATCCATGTTCTCGTACTCACCGCGGTACAGGATGCAGTCATTAATGCATGCATGTATCTTCTGCACATCTAATCCTAGAGGGCAGATAGCCTTCTTTGCTTCGTATGTAGTCTCGGGCAATTCGTTATCCTTTGGAAGCTTCGGCTTCATTATTTTCAGTAACTTCTCAAATCCCTTGTCAGAACAACCAGTCTCTGCCTTCCATTTCAGCAGTTCCAGTGTGGTACCGAGCTTTGTGCTGCCATCTTCGCAGTTTGGGTACAGCAACTTTTTGTGATCCTCAAGCATGGCCTCCAACTTTAGCTTCTCCTTTTCTGTATCGCATTCTCGCTTTGCATCAGAAATGACCCCACCAAGACCATCAGCGGGCTCATCTGATGCCCGATGTTCACCTCTTTCTTCTTCAACGTCTTCCATAACAGTATCACCGCATTCCTCAGGGAACATAGGATAGTTGTCATCATCCTCCTCTTCTTCATTGTCTTCCATCGTAACCCCTCTTTCTCCGTGCTTGGTCCAACAATTATAGCTGGGCATGAAACCTTTCCGAATCACGTGGTCTTGAATGGTTCTCGGGTCAGAGTACTCCCTGACGTTCCGACACTTCTCACATGGACAAGGCATAAAATTATTCACTTTGTTTGCCTCAGCCACATCGAGAAATTTATGCAGGCCTGCAATAAACTCGGAACTGCGTCGTTCGCCGTACATCCATCGCATCCGTGCATCCATCTGCATCATATATATAATTAAGTTTATCAAATACCATTACAATAACATCTTGAATAGTGAAATGACCACCGTACATCGACACGTGCAATATTTCTGTATCAATTACAGACGAAAAGGATAAAGTTGCTAACCTCGGTGCGGGTCGGGCATTTCATCGAACACATCTTGTGCGTGGCAAAGAGAAAAAAAACTAGCACCCCCACTTCCCACCAATCCAGGAAAAAAAAACAGAGGAGAGAGGGGGGTGGGGGCAACAATATATAGGCAGGGGAGGGGTATTGGTCCCGGTTCTTGGCACGAACCGGGACCAAAGCTCCGCGGCATGCCACGTGGTCCGGCTCTGGAGCTTTGGTCCCGGTTCTTGGCATGAACCGGGACCAATGCCCCCAACCGAACCGGGACCAATGCCCCACGGGGCCCTGGCAGCTCGAACCGGGACCAGTGCCAGGCACTGGTCCCGGTTTTTGCCTGAACCGGGGCTAATGGCAAAACAGTACTCCGGACCAAAAGTCCTTTTTCTACTAGTGCGACCAGACGGTCCGGCACACCCCAAACCCAGCACAAAATTGGGGCGGGTTTGGGGGCGCCCGGACGCGCCCGGACGCGTCCGCGCTCTCACTCGCTGATAGTGGGACCCTCCCTTGACCGGCCTACCGGAGCCTACCGGAGGGGAGGATCTAGCCTTTGACCGGCGCCGGCATTCATGGCGGAGCGGTCGAACGGCAGGCGGCGGCCTGCGCGGCCGAAGCGCTTCACAGCCGGGCGGAGGCGGCGGCCGAAGCGCATCGCGCCCGGGTACGCGCTGCGACGGAGCGGTGGAGAGCTCAGGCGGAGGCGGAAGAGGGCCGGATCCACGAGGAGACGCTGCGCAACGACGATGCGGCGGAGCACCGTGCGGCGGAGGCGCAGCTGAAGGCAGAGGCGGCGGACCGCCTCTTCATGAGGCAGATGAGGAACCGCTCCGGGTTCCTCGACAAGCAGTTCGAGGCGGAGGCGGCGATTCGTGAAGGCCGCCCTTACGCCGGGGCCTCCTCCTCCTCTTCGTTCGGGTTCTTCTCCGACTCCGAGCAGGGTTCTTGCCCGGCTCCGGCCGGCAGTGTGGGACGGGGCGGCTCCGCCGGCGCAGCGGCAACGGTCATCGTCCTCTCCGATGACGAGTAGGGAGATTCTAGCGTAGCAAGGCGGATGCAATGCAAGTTTCCATTCTAGTGTAGCAAATGCGGACGTGTTGCATGCCTTTGTAGTAATATGTCAACTAGAAAAGAGGAGTGTGGTTGTAGGAGCATGTTTTTAGGGGTTGTCCGGTTACCCTCCGCGGGCGCGTCCGGATGCGTCCGGGCGCAGTATGTGGTCCGATTTTGGGGGGTGCGGTTGGAGATGCTCTTATATAGAGTGCTCAAATCCGGTGATTCAGAAGACCTCGGTGGTGTGCTTCCTGCACAAAAAGTACATAACAAAATGATTTCAGACAAAAGCAATTCTCACCTTGGAAGGCTCTTAATGAGCAAACGGTTGTAGCTTTATAAATACATCCATGTTCATCACGGGAACAATTCAAGGTAGAATAGACATATAAAACATCAATATCCATAATAGCATTTTGCTGGTTGTTCTCCTATAGAAAGGTTTTTATCTGAAGCTGCTGGTTACGACAACTATGTTAGCTGAAGCTGGTGGTTATGAAATTCCGGTATGGAATTTTTTCTTTACCTGATTGAGCTTTAATCATTAACAGTTTCACACGATGAGATCAACCAGCAATGCAGTGGAGGTCCTCGTCGTCTTATCTGATTACAATCCCGGCAAAGTGAACAGGCGGGCTCCCGGCTGCGAGGCGAGGTGGCAGTGGACGATGGGGCGAGGACGGTAGACGGCGAACGTCTGTGTGACCGAGCTGGCAGCGGCGTCGTCGGTGTGGGGATCGTCGGCGTCGGGCGTGCGGGTCGTCGGGCGCGGGGATTGCGGCGGCGGCGGCGACGCCTATTGCGAGTGTGGTGGTCGGGCGAGGAGATTGCTGGGCCGGCGGCGGTGCGCGGAAATCACTCGGGCGGGGCGTTTTCTTTGCAGGGAGCGGGGGGTCTACCGGCAGAGTTTCGTCCGCTCTGTCTAACTGCTAAGTGCACCCTGAAAGCAGGATTAGATTGATCTTAGCGGTTGGATTTAATCAGGTGGGGCTGATCCAATGGTCTAGTCTGCTTGTGTACACTGTTGGGGTGGATTTAAGAAAGAAAATGTTCACTTGTTTAATAGTAGTATAGAAAAATATGTATATGATACATTCCATTTGGTTACTATAGTATTATTGTTAAATATGTATTGAATATAAGTAACATAATATGTGTCAGTTTATTTTAAGTTGTTGGGGTGAGAGAGAAAACTCGTTGTGGCACCTGAGCACCACCAGCGAGCCCGTTTTGTGAAAAACAAATCTTATTTCTGTGTCCTACAACATTCTGCCAATATAGTATAGAAATACATACGTAACGCTACAATTTTTTTTTAAAATTCGTAATATTTTAGTCTACACAAGAAGACAAATTTTTGGATAAATAAGAGTTTTTACTCCTTTATACGGTTATCCGCGGTTTGTTCTTTTCTTTAGCCTAAATAAAACGCCATTTTACCAAAACTTTGCACAAATATATGTACCATGTATACGTATTCATGTTCCAAAAATGAAATTTTAAACTCCAAAGTACCTTTTTTTAAACGACCTCGTTGTAGCCGCATTCGTGTGAGAGAACAATTTGGACATACAATTTTTATAATGTACTCGATGATATAATTGACACTGCTAATGGATTATCCTTGAGTAGATAATGGTGTTGGACCCACTAGAGGGGCTGATGCATGGGCCAAGGGCCCAAGAGGGCGGCGCTCCCACCTCACTTAGTGTAATACCCGGCCCACCCCTGATCCGGTGGTTGGTACGCCTTGCAGCTCTCTAGATCTCTAGATTGGCCCCATAAATCGGAACTTGTATTTAGTGCGCACTAGGGAAAGACTTCTCGGTAGGTCACCTATCCTCATATTACTCTGTACCAATCACGCTTAACATCAATCTTTATAGATGAGCTTCCGGAAAAGAAGATTCATCTCATTTATATGAGTATTGTATCAATCCTAAGTCCTGGTGCACGATGTCAGACTTATGGGCCAGGCTAGGGGTTGTGGCTAGGGTTGGGGCTCACCCCACACTAGGGCATCGGCCCCACCTAGGGGGCAGGGGTCCAAGTCTCCCTCCCCCTCTCCCCTATATAAAGAGAGGTTGCCCTTCCTCCAAGTCTCCCTCCCCTCTCCCCTATATATAGATAGGTAACCCCCTCTCCTCTACACACAAGTTGGTATTGAGGCTACCTCTCCAACAAATCTCTCTCCCCCTTTGGAGTTCAACACCATACTCCAGAGGGCTGACGTATTCCATTTTCCCTCACGCTCTGGATCGTGGGGAGATGCTGAACTGGAGAAGGTGGATGCGTGGATATCGGTAGCGGGATCGTACTTTCGATCTGAGGAAATAGAAAAAATAATCCTCACAACTGGAAGGGATACACCTAACTACGCGGATCCGCATCACGCTACATCAACATCTGCTTCCGCTACATGGTATGGGTCCAAATCCAACAATTTCTTGTATATCTTCATAGATAGATCTTGGATTTGATCATTTAGTACAAAAAAATTCACACACGAATCTCAACACCTTTGGCAGCCGAAACAACTAGAAAGATAAGTAATATTAGCCACCATCATACTTGCATAGGCAAATCTTCTAGCTTCAACTATCGGCTTAAAGCTGATTGAAACAGAGTGGACATCAGAGACATAATATCGGGGAGATCATTGGGCAACATGGAATGGGATCCTGCCAAGGATGCCCCTGCGCCATATCTGGCGAGCTATATAGGGCATTATTGCACCCAAAAAAAGCATATCATTATCCAACTATATGACATTTACTGTGCAATTAATTGTATTATTTAGTGCAGCGAATAAGATAGATTTTCACATATCTTATCTATATCCAATATTAATGATAGTATATACTGGGTTTATTCTGAACACTTAATCTTTTATGAGTTTTAATGGATTGCTATAAATGCTTAATATCTCAGACCTATATATATATTTTCATTATAGAGCAACATGGTGATAGAACATATCCAATTTCTAATCTTCTGGATTCATAACTGCTAGATCAACAAGTCCAACGCCCCGCTACCACGTGGCTATCTACAAGACACCATCCTTTGTTGTTTGCCAAGTGTATCCGACACTCGGCAAATCTACCGGAGACGTCAAACGACCGTTTTCATCGCGCTTTCCTGATGATTGTTCATTTCACAAAGGTTGTAAATGCCGAGCAAGTGCTTGTCGATTGATGTATACCCCACCACACTCGGCATACATGTGTACTGAGCGGATTACGGACTGTGCCAACCGGTTTTAGTGCTCGGCATACCATTCGATTCTCGATTCTGATAGCGTAGGGTAGTTACTGCTCAATTAATTGTATTATTTACTCCAGCGAATAAGATAGATTTCCCCATATCTTATCTATAATATTAATGGAAATACATATTGGGTGGGTTTAATCGAACACTAATTCGTTTACGAGTTTTAATGAACTGCCACGAATGACTAATACCTCAGCCTTATATATGTTGGTCCATTCTAGAGCAACAAGGTCAAAAAACATATCCAATTTCTAATCCTCTAGATTCGAAATTTCTCGATTAAAATCATAGGGAAGAAACTAGCAATTGACGCAACAGATTTACCCACCGTGGTTGCTGATTAAAGAGTACAAACGGGCTAACGGAACAACTTATAAGATTTGTTCTTTTCCTAAACATACTCTTGTATATGTCTGAAAAATATTGGATCCGATCTACTTGACCCCTATATAGACCATATCAATATTTTCTAGACATACACAAGAGAAGGTTTAAGAAAAGAACAAACCTCATAAGCAGTTCTGTTAGCCCGTTTGTACTCTTTAATAAGAAACCATGGAGGTAAATTTGTTGCATCAATTGCTGGTTTCTTCCCCATGATTTTGATCTAGAAACCTCAAATCTGAAGGTTTATAAATTGGATATATTTTTTGACCTTGTTGTTCTAGAATGGACAAATATATATAGGGCTAGGGTATTAAACATTTTAGCAGTTCATTAAAACTCATAAACAATTATTGTTCAGATTAAACCCAATATATATGGCCACTAATATTGGATATAGTATATAAGATATGTGGAAATATATCTTATTCGGTGCAGTAAATAGTATAATTAATTGAGCAGTAAATTCCCTATACTACCAGAATCTAGGTGTGTATATGGTTACAAGAATTGAATGGCACGCTGAGAACCGAATTCCGCTTGGCAAAAGCCGAATTCCACTCGGCAAAAGTATACGATTGGTATGGTGCTTGTTATACTGCGCTCGGGAAGCACTTGCTCAACATCTGCACTCGTGGCTCTCTGCATGCCGACTGCGGTCTTTGTCAAACGACCACTCGGCACAAATGTAGATTTACCGAGTGCCGAATACACTCGGCAAACAAAACCGTAACCTTCGGCAAACAACGAAGGAGTGTGTCATGTAAATAGCCACGTTGTAGATGAGTGTTGCAACTCTTGATCTAGCAATTCTGAATAGGAGGATTAGAAGTTGGATCCATTCTTTCACCTTCTTGCTCATGAATGGACCAATATATACAGGCTTAGGTATTAAGCATTTGTGGCAGTTCTTTAAGATTCATAAAGGATCTAGTACTCAGATTAAATCCAATATATATTGCCATTATTATTGGATATAGATAAGATACGTGGAAATCTATCTTATTCGCTGCAGTAAATAATACAATTATTTGAGTAGTAAATGTCGTCCAACGACAAAAGTGTCATTGTTAAAACACTGGGGATTCCGCTTGGAACACACACCATCATTCATACAAGAGCATTTCAAATTCGCATCTCCACATGGCAAATGAAACATAAAGTCATCCACCAACGCAGCCCCTACAGAATGCACCCCAGGCTCATGAAGCTCAGATGATATAAAGCGATCAATCAAGGAAGCAGGGGGATCATCTGTTTTCTTATCGAGCCAGATAAGAGTACTTGTCACAAGCAGACCACTCTTCTGGAACTCGAACACATATAAACAAAAAAAAAAACAGTTGTAAACACAACCAAACAGAAACAAAACTAAAACTGAATGCAGTAAAAAAGCACGATATAACAGTCTACAAAACAAACAAAAACAAAAAAGTAAAAAGAAAAAACAGAACAGTTTACTAACAACAGCAAGAAACACCAGCCCACAAAACCAAACAATGCAAAAAAAGGAGAAAAATCGAATGAATGGACAAAAAAAATAGAAGGAACAAAACAGAATTAGCGTAAAATCACGCAAAAAACACAAAGCACTAAAAAAATGGAAACAAAGTAGAACTAGTACAACGTACATGCATGCTCGAATTTTAGCAAAAGGAAACTCTTCCTTGACACCTTCCAAGAACTACGCATATTTCCTATGGAAAACCCAGGAGACAATTCCCGAGCGATAAAGCGTGAGATGTACCAGGATCATACTTTAACGCATAAACAAATCAGGAGGGACATACACACGGTGTGTGGACATTCCATCCTCATAATCCCGAGCTACATAGCTGGGAACACCAATAATCCGAAGTCGAGACAACGCCTCCCTAGTGAAGGAGATATGGCCTAGAGAATTAATAAAGATATTTTATTTGTCATATTTCGAATTGTTCATAATACGTTTTATACCATGCTATAACTATATTAAGCGGAAACATTAATACACGTGTGGTATGTAAACAACCAGGTCCCTAGTAGCCTCTTTACTAGTCCATTGAGATCAACAGATGATCAAAGTTTCCTGATCATGGACTTGGACGTCAATTGATAATGGAGTCATATCATTGGGTGAATGATGCGATAGACGCACACCCAATATATGTAGGGCGTAGTACTTACGCCTTCGACGTGAGATCATATTTAATTGCTATTTCTGGAAGGTACTTTGATTGCATCAAACGTCACTCCTTATATAGGGTGACAATAAAGGTGTCCCTCTCGGGTATCCGAAAGAAATATGTTGAGGCATATGATCAAGAGCGGGATTTGCCAATCCGTATAGCAGGATAGATACTATGGGTCCACTCGGTGAGATTGCATCAATGAGCTTGCAAGCATGTGACTATTTCACGAGGATGTAATATCACGGACGAGTAAAGATAGTATTGTCGGTAACGACATCGAGCTAGGTATTGTGATGCCTGAAATCGAGTCTCGAACAAGACTAAGTATCGCCAGGAAAAAGGTTTGAGACTTGACGTCTAAGGTTCAAACGACAAAGATATTCGTGGACGCACAGTGGCTATCATGGGTTTCTAGACCCCGATGTTAGTCATTGATTGAAGAACGGGTCTCGATCATGTCTGGAGTGATCCCGAACCGTAGGGTGACACACTTAAGGGTAGGCGATGTTTATATTAGATTGGACGCAGAAGAGAAAATAGAGGAGAGCACCGGAAAAGTTCCGGGACATATCTGATGGAGTTCGGAGGGCGACAAAATGGTTATCGGAGCCATAATAAATTAGATACTATGTATTTAATATTAATTAATGTAATTAATGATTAAATATATTTTATTTTAATTCGAATTTTAAAGGCAGCCCCACTCTAAATGGGCCAATTCCCGAAAGAGTGGTCCATGAGGGGGAGGGGGGGGGGGGGGGGGGGGAGCCGAACCCCAAGAGGGCAGGGGAGCCAGCCGGCCTTGGTGGGCCACATGGGGCCCACCTAGGGCCGGCGCTGCCCCTTGGTGCGGCGCACCATGTGGGGTTTAGTCCCACATGGCTAAGCCACCAAGGGTGGCAGCTCCCTCCGCCTTTATATAGGGGTGCCCCATGCCTTGGAAATTCACCTAGAAATCTCTTTCTCTATCTCACCTTCGGACGTGACTCCGCAATTGGAGTTACGCATAGGTTGAGTTTTTCTCCACCATACGCACACCGCCGTGCTGCTGGTCTTCTTCGGTCCAAGTCTTCTGCTTCCGCTGCTTTGCTGGATCGGAGCCCGGAGGTCGTCGTCTACACCGTACGTGTGTAGAGCTACGAGGTGCCTCACGTGCGGCACTTGGAGAGTTCGTCTACACAACCTTGAGGTCGGCTTCATCGACAACACTTGTGCGGGAGCGTAATCCCCGCTTTTCGGTCTACAAGGGTATGTACATCAATCTCCTCCGTTACGGTATATCTGCATAGTAATAGATCCTGGCTAGTTTAAGGTTATCGTTGTTAGGAATTTTTTTGTTTTCTGCCTACGATCCCCTTCACCCAGAGACACTCATTGCAAGTGCGCAACAAAACCCAAAACGTACCCACCAAAGGGCGGCCACATTGATTTAATCAGGACATACGCAAGCACGCCCAACGATCGTCCGGTAAAAGAAGTGTCCAATCCCAACATACACAGCACGCCGATGAAATTGATCAAAGGACCGAATCAACTCCCGAACAAGAACGTGTGAGAGGACAAGTCAGATAACAACACCGAATCAGGAGAAACGACCCCTGATTGCAAACAACATTGAACAATTAAAATGATTTCAGTAAAATAGAAAGTGAACACCCAAAAACCCAATACGGCTCCCGGCTAAGACGGAATGCGACTCCAAGGCGAAGACACCCAAAAAACCAAAACGACTCCTCACTAAGACGGAATGGTACTCCAAGGCGAAGACCGACTACCGCAAAAAACAGAGCGATTCCAAGCCGGATAAGGACTCCTAGGAAAGAAGAACGACAAATCTGACTGCAAGCAATATACCTCTCAGACGTCGCAAAGATGGATCTGGTAGATCAAAAAATCACCTGTGCAAACAAAACAAAAAACACGTGACTTTTTTCCGAAAGCACAAACAATGCAACAACACCAATCACGAACAAAGGTAAATGCCCCACCCAAAAGACAAGAGTTACAAACAAACAAAAAATAATATGACATATCCAAAACGAGAAAACCAACCTGTCCGAAAAACAACGACTGATATAGCCACTAGTCCAGCACCCACACCCCAAAAACACTAAAAGAAGCAGCCAAAGAACGACTCCCGAATACAAACAGCGTATCACGACTCCTAGAAAAGACAACCGACAAATCATACAGCAAACAATATACCTCTCAGACGTCGCAGAGATGGATTTGGCAGATCCGAAAATCGCGCCTCGACACACAAAAGAGAGAACAAACAACATGACGTGAGCAAAACAGAAAAGCGGAACATAACAAACAATGCGACGTCAAGGTGCTTTTCTAAGTGTAGCACCTAGTGGATACATGAAATCAAGGTCCCACTAGTAGAGAAGAGGCCTTTCGTCCGTGCCATTAGTACCGGCCGCGGTCTGGGCCGCGACTAATGGTCCGGACACGTCGCCCCGAAAACGCCGAAGCGTACGGCAACCATTAGTCGCGGCCCGTTAGGTACCAAAGGTCCCGGTTTGAGATACAAACCGGGACTAAAGGGGTCTGCGGCTAATTCGTTCAAACGAGGACCCTTTAGTCCCGGTCCTACATACAACCCGCGATTAATGATGTTCAAACGAGGACCCTTGAGTTCCCGCGCTGGTCGTTGATCACACGGGGAATGAAAACGATTAATGTCTTGGAAGTTGATAAAATGGCTTAATGGATTTTGGGAAGTTGAAACACGGCCGGATTAATTACCACGGCCAGCCTCCTCATCTCCCCTGCTAGCTCTATATAAGAGAGCTACAGTGCCATTTGCCAAATGCACCATCTCCTCTCTCTAATCTTCTCTAAAATCCTCTCTCGAATCGCTGCCGCGCGCCATGGAGCCACTCGCGCCCCCACCTCGTTCCGAGGAGTACCACTACAAGGACGACGCCGTCGACATGCACTTCAAGGTCATGGTCACTCTCCGCGCATCAACCGTGGAGAGATGGATCCGCGACGTCAAGAGGCGCTACCTCGACGCCGAACCGATGAAGATCGTGGGCCTCGACTGCGAGTTCATCGACGCCGCACCCGAGGAGAGGCAGCGTGCCACCGTCCTGCAACTCTCCGTGGCGACCGACACGTTGGTGTTCCATATTTGCCACGCTGATCGGGTGCCGCAGGCCCTCAAGGACTTCTTGATGGACAAAACCATCAAATTCTGCGGTGCGGCTATCAACAACGATCAACGTATGCTGGGGCCTGACGGAATTCGTATTTCGTCCGCCGTCGACCTCCAGCGGGCCGTTCACCCTAACCCAACGTACCCTAATCTTCCGAGTCTCTATACTCTAGCCAATTTTACTATTGGCACACCGCTTGAGAAGAAGAAGAATATCAACAAGAAGAAGAAGAAGAAGAAGGAGGACGAGAAGAAGAAGGAGGAGGAGAAGGAGGACGAGAAGAAGGAGGAAGAAGAGAACCTCACATTAGGTTGGGGCAAGTTTCCATTGAGCTTTTATCGCATCAAGTATGCCGCTCGGGACGCTCGCCTAGGCTACGAGGTTGCTAGGAGGAGTCTCGGTGCTATGTGATCGTATGTCTCAATGTGTCGATCTAAATGTGCTATATTTAAATCAATTCGGCAATCCGGGTGCCTCGTATTGTTTCCTATATTTAAATCAATTGGGCAAGACTTGAGAAATACATTTTTTAAATGTGCTATATTGTTTCCGAGTGAAAAATGTGTTTTTTGCAAAGCACCAACCTCAAATATGTTGCAAAACTCGAGAAATAAATTTTTTGAAAATACTATACCATGTTATATGCACAAATAACCAAATTGTTTCCTCTGAAAAGGTTTCCATCCACCTCAATATTATTTGTCCAATTGCGATTTACAGATTTAAAGTTATATTATATACCATATTATATGATAATAATAACAAAAAATGAATAAAATATTTAAAAACTAAATTATTTCATATTTAGATTTAAAGATATATTATTTGTCCAATTGCGATTTACAGATTTAAAGTTATATTATATACCATATTATATGATAATAATAATAAAAAATGAATAAAATATTTAAAAACTAAATTATTTCATATTTAGATTTAAAGATATATTATTTGTCCAATTGCGATTTACAGATTTAAAGTTATATTATATACCATATTATATGATAATAATAACAAAAAATGAATAAAATATTTAAAAACTAAATTATTTCATATTTAGATTTAAAGATATATTATTTGTCCAATTGCGATTTATAGATTTAAAGTTATATTATATACCATATTATATGATAATAATAACAAAAAATGAATAAAATATTTAAAAACTAAATTATTTCATATTTAGATTTAAAGATATATTATTTGTCTAATTGCAATTTACAGATTTAAAGTTATATTATATACCATATTATATGATAATAATAACAAAAAATGAATAAAATATTAAAAACTAATTTATTTCATATTTAGATTTAAAGATATATTATTTGTCCAATTACGATTTACAGATTCCTCATATTTTTCTGATAATAATGGATATATTATTTGTCCAATTGCGATTTACAGATTTAAAGATATTAATTATGCCATATTATATGAATAAATGGCAATAAATGAATAAAATAGTTTTATTACTTATTTTATTTTCATTGGAATTCAATATTATTATTACTTATTCATTATTGTTTACTTAAATAATTATTTTTTATTTCAAAAAATACAGACATGTGACACAATGGTATAGTAGTTAATAGGATTGATATGGTAGTATTGACAACAAGGTACAATCAGATTCGCGGGATCACAGCAGGAAGGAACAGAGAAGTTAAGCGTGCTGAGGATGGAGTATTGTGAGGATGGGTGACCGACCGAGAAGTCTGACCAAGACTGTAATGTGACTAAAGTTTAAGTGTAATTGGTGTTAAAAATGGTCCAAGTGAGAGAGTAACGAGTCAAACAATTCAAAAAATAAATTAGAGGCGCTAGGATTAGGAGAATATTCATAACACGATGCTTAGTTAGAGGCGCCTCTAATTAGAGACTCAAACTAAGAAATTGATAAAAAATGTTGGATAATTTTTTTTCCGGAAAATAATCTTTAGTCTCGGTTGGGCTTACCAGCCGGGACTGAAGGTCCTCCAGCCCAATCGCTGTATTGCGGCCACGTGGAGGGCCTTTGGTCCCGGCTGGTAACCGACCGAGAAATCTGACCAAGACTAGAATGTGACTAAAGTTTAAGTGTAATTAGTGTTAAAAATGGTCCAAGTGTGAGAGTAACGAGTCAAACAATTCGAAAAAATAAATTAGAGGCGATAGGATTAGGAGAGCATTCACAACACGATGCTTAGTTAGAGGCGCCTCTAATTAGAAACTCTAACTAAGAAATTGAAAAAAAATGTTGAAAAAAAAAATTTGAATTTTTTTTTCGGAAAATAATTTTTAGTCCCAGTTAGGCTTACCAGCCGGGACTGAAGATCCTCCAGCCCAATCGCTGTATTGCGGCCACGTGGAGCGCCTTTGGTCCCGGCTGGTAACAGGACCGGGACTAAAGGTTGGGCCTTTAGTCCCGCTTGGCCTGTCCCGGTTGGCGCATGTCCCGGTTGGCCAAACGGGACTAAAGCCCCTCACGGGCCGGGACAGAAGGGCACGTCTCCACTAGTGTGCGCCATGTCTAACAGGTACGACAAACTTGTAGAGTATGAGGTGGGTGCGAACCGTTCGCGCAGCAAGATCACCTGGTTGTCTTTACTTTCGGCCACGATGGTAATGACGAAACCCACACATTAAAAGATGAAAATGACTCACACTGGATGTGCTTGGCAAGTTAGCCTAACGATCTAAGTGTTCGTCATCAGTCATATCAGATCAATGGTTGACAATTTAGATTCAGGTTCCTAATCACTAAGATAAATTATGAGAAATGTTGATTTTCGTGGGCGAATTCAGTAATGCAATTAATCATGAAAAATGTCTAGTAAATATAGAGTTTTATTTAAGTCTATGTTTTTTCAGTTTATTTTTTTAGCAGGTAGCCTCTTTGTATGCACCACCAGACAATGTGTGTACTCCTCGTCACCCAAACGGATCAAAACGAACACGAATCATGTCCGTTCCTATCCCGCGTCGAAGTGTGAAACGTCTTTTAGACGCACGCGACCCGTCGCGCGGTCTGCGGACGTGTTGACGTGGTGGGCAGCAACACGCAACACGTGGGTGGGTCCAACCCACGTCGACCCACGCCTTCTTCCTCCTCCCTTATTTTCTCCCCATGTTCTCTCCTCTTCCCCCGTTTCTCTCCTCTTTCCCCAAATTCGCACAATGCCAGGTCAAGCCGGAGCCTCGGCTGGTCGCAGCGGAGGAGGTGGAGACGAGAAGAAACTTAACTTGGGGGGTGGGGTTCGCCGGCGACAAGATAGGGGGCCTTAGAGGGATGGTCGGGGCGGCGGCGGATCGGCGGAAGCCGTGCTTCGCGGTCGCGGAAGCGTCGCCGGGCGTAGGTGGCGGTCGCACGTGGTTCGGCCGGCGTTGGAGGCGGGGCGCGGGGGGTCTTCCTCGTTCCGACATCCGCGCCGCACGCGGTCGGAAACCTCGTGAGCGGTTGCGCGCACGCAAGCTAGCCTTGCCCGTCGGAGTGGCCCTTAGTACGTTTTAGTTTTGCGGGCTGCCCGTTTTAGTTTTGTATCAAACGGCTCAAACCAAGAAGAAGGTGGCCGCCGCAAGGACGCCGAAGCAGCACATGGCTGACGACGAGGGAACCTAGCCAGAGTCGGAGCCCCCTGCCTCAGAACAGGATGATCATAGCCTGCAAATGGGAGCAGCTCGCAGCATTGGAGCACGAAAACGTTCCTCACAGGTCGTCTTGGCTGCCTGAAAACGAAACGATGGAGATTTACATGCAGTAGGCAGTAGCAGCTTAGCTAGAGCTTGCATCCAATGATCTAAGACAAGGGGTACGTGCATATACGGCGGTGGGCATGGTGCTGCTGCATTGTCACTGTGCGAAGGAGAATAGCCACGGCGCCGGCGTGTAGACCAAGGTCATCGGCTAGTTTCAGGTCCGCTCTGCAGCGGCTCACCGGCAAATCCTCTGGAATGCCCACCGCCGCCCTTGGTGCAAAGGCATCGTCCGAGGCGGTGCAGCATATCCGGCCAACAAGGTGTCCTTACTCTCCTTACTTCACCGGCAATGATCAACTGACGGTGGCACTGGCAAAGTAAGCAGCATCGTCCATCTTCAAGTTCAAGCCGTTACGCGTGGAGGATCTGAATAAAAATCTCAACACATACGTGTATACATATACTCCTATACGTGACAAGTCCGCAGACATGCCCACTTGCACCCTGACCTTAAGTCCCAGATGGACAGATGGAGTGTGTGAGAGAGAGAGAGAGAGAGAGAGAGAACACGAGGATGCCTATTGCCTAGGCTACAACATTGGTGGCCGAAAACCAAATCACGACAAAACATCATGTGGCGTTTCGCTTGGGTGTGGAGCCTTTGTTATGTCCTGGTCTATTTCTTGCAAGAGTTATTTTACGGTACATCAAATAAATATTAACCGTTTATTCCCGGCGATCCAAGGGATGAGAGCGGAAATACTACACAAGATTTTGTGTAGTATATTTCAGTGCGAGGGGTAATCTAGGTACTGCACTATTTTGAAATCGAGCAAACTGCCATGGCCGAAGCTTGCCTCACCAACACCGACGTATTGGGCTACCATGGCCGCCGGTGCTGGCCAGGTCTACCTGGGCTGGGAGATGCGGGTAAGGTAGACACAGTGCCGGTCCTCCACGATGGACCTAGCCGACCCGGGGCTCCAGGAGTGGCGATTCTTAAGCTCTACAAACCTTTGCGCCGTTGATCCATGGCCATGTTCAATCGGCGGCAAGCAGGTTCATTATTCTGTTCTAATGGGGGCATCAATCGATTTGTTCCCCTTTCGTCATCGTGAGCAAGACCTACTAGATCAAGAAATCGCCTTTAATTTTACAGTAATGCAATCATACTTCTGTGATTAAATTGATTTGACAGAGGATCAATCCTCAATTTACTGTCATTTGGAGTTTTGGACTCCCCGACCCCGACATGGATAGGGATTTAGGGGCTCGGATTCAGACTATGGACACCCCGGAGGAGCAACGTCACATGCGTCGTTCTGGTCAGGCGGCCTCTGGCCGGCAAAGAAGGCCCAAAATCAAGTTAGAGAGAGGCTCGGAAGAGATCAACTAAGGACGAAAATGAAAACCGCCAGACGAACAGAAAAGTTGATGGTGCTAATTTGACCGGAGAAGCAGTAATCGGCCGTATTTGTGGAGCGTGTGAGAAAGAATATGCAGAGAGAGAAAGATGCGTCCAAGGAAGAAGATGAAGTTAAAGAATAAACGTGGGATGGATGATGGGCTCCTCGGTCTTTGGAATTAACGAGCAAATTAAATAGGATTATACCTTAAAAGAAATTACTAAGTTGTCCCTGGGCCTAACCATGGCCCAAACCATGCTAACCATCGGATCAACTTAATACTACACCCCAAAACATGTAGTATGATGTACCGTAAAATACCCCTTCTTGCAATAACGCGTCTACTTTGCTAATGTCTGTGGACTCATTTTAACCCATTGGTCCGCCAGGCCCTTTGTTTGTTCTTTGATTTTTTTTCAACAACACGAGCGAGCGTCGCGTGTCTTTATATTAAGATAGAAACTATAGAGATCTTTTTTACATCCAAGTCTCAGCCACAGATGGCAGGCCTCAGCCACAGTTCGCTACTCAATCTCTCCGCACAATCCTGCCGCGATCCACAGCTCGAACTCTTGCCTGATGCAGGTGCAAAGAATCACCGTCATGGAGGCCACATGGTCAAAGACTCGGCTATTGCGTTCTGGCTTTCTTGGAACAGCTGCAGAGAGAGCTATCCACCATTGCGCTACAATGGCGTCCGGCATCAGCGTGGATGCCTGCAACCGCATCATCGTAAACCAGACCTCACGTGCAAAGATGCGCTGGATCATCAGGTGTACGCTAGTTTATGGTTCCTGGCTACACAGCGGGCACTGGGGCGGTTGCTGCAAGCCTCATTTCTGTAAACGATCCGCCGTCTAGAGGCGATTCTTCATCGCGAGCCACATGTGTAACTTCTGTGATAACGGGCACCCGTCGACCAGATTTCCGATGCGCAAGGAGCCACCGATCGACCGAAGAAGAATGCAGCGTAGGCCGATTTCGCTGAGTATATGGCCGTAACCCAGTTCCCATAGCTCCATGCATTCTACCACCGCTTGTACCGTCAGGTCGCCTTGGATCCCGCGAACCAATCTGTTGGTCTGGATCGCCACATGTACGGTGAATCCCTTGTTGCTTCCCCTGACGAAGTGCCATAACGTAGGTGCAATCTGTTGAGCAGTTCGGCCGTCGATCCACGGGTCCTGCCAAAAACGCAATTTACTTCTGTTCCCGACACTGCAATCCAGCGTTATCAGAAATAACTTCTCTACATCCGTGGAATACTGAACCTCAGCCCATGCCATGGTCGCTCATTGTCCTTCAGTTCCAGCCACTTCCAACGCAGCGCCAAGTTCAGCGTGCGGAGATTCTTGATGACGAGGCCTCCCAATTCCTTTGGCGTACACACAATCTTCCATATACCAGCACGCACTATCCTCCTCTTGCTTCTAGCGAGCCAGCCAGAAGAAGCTCCTGAGAATTGTATCCACACGTTCGAAGAACCATGGCTGAAGATCCACTACGAGCATTGGGTAGATGGCAGTTGCCACTAACATGGAATTCACGAGAATCAAGCGGCCGCTCTTCTGCAGCTAGATTGCCTTCCATGTAGGGACATGTCTCTCCACTTTGTCCACCGTTGGTTGCAGCTGATTCCTTGCCAGGCGAATCGGCGAGAGAAGCAGGCCTAGATAGGTGACCAGGAATTGCTCCAAAGGGCAGGCCAGCACAGTAGGGCCCTGCCGGAGCCCCCTCGCATGCCAGAATTGAGGCCATGTTGTGTCGTTGATGAGTACTCCCTCCGTTCCAAATTAGTTGTCTTCCATTTGATAAAAAGTGGATGTATCTATACTTGTAACATGTCTAGATACATCCACTTTTTCACAAATGGAAGACAACTAATTTGGAACGGAGGGAGTACCCGTTTGTTCGCAGAGGATAGGATTAGCACGAACCGAGCTAACCATCGCGGGCCCAATCCCCTGTGCTGCATGACTTCCATGTTGAACGGTCACGCGGTGGAATTATAGGTGGCCAAATGGGCTGGGCCAAACGGGGCGGCCCGAAGCACGGGATTTTTGGCCGGGCACGGCATGGCCCGCGTGGCCCAGGACGGGCCCGTTAGTGCCTGAGCCGCTCCTCGATTTGGAGCCTGTGGGCTGGCCCGGAACGGCACGACACAAACGTGCCGACACGGCCACGGCCCGGCACGCAGCACGCGGGCCACGCGAGCACGGTGGGCTCCCGTGCTGGAGCAGGCACGCGCGGCGCAAACGTGCCGGAGCGGGCATGCCGTGCTCCTGTCGGGCCGGCCATGCCGTGTCGTGCCAGGCACGAATGCGGCACGGAGCACGCGGGAGGCACGGTTGCCTGTGTCGGGCCGTGCCGCACGGCACGGTAATGGTAGGGCAGCCCAGTTGCGGCCCGGCCGGCCTATTTAGGCACGAAAAATTCGAATTTTGAATTTTGAACCCTCAACCCAAATATTTCCTGCTATAAATAGGCCCCTCACCCCCAGCATTTTGAATTTCTAGAATGTCTTTATGATGCAACGAACACCTTATCTGGGGTTTATTATCCCACATATGCTCTACTAGTGCATCAGATTGTATTGATTGCTAATCACTTAAAAGATCATGAAGATGATGATAGGTTAAAATAAGCTGTTAAAAAAATGAAAGCAAAGTTTTTAAAATATTGGAAGCATATTCCTCATTTGTGTGCATTCACATTTATTTTGGACCCAAGGGCTAAAATTGAGGGTTTCGCCATGACTCTAGATTACTTAAAGGCCGCATTAGGAGTAGACTATTCTCAATATCAATATGCTATTAAGAGCAGACTCACTGATCTATACGACAAGTAAGAGAATAAGTTTACAGAGACAGTTCTTCTGCACCGTCCTCCACAACTAGGGGTGGACACGAAGCTCGAGGCTCGGCTCGGGCCCAACAAGTCTCGGCTCGGGCTCGGCTCGAAGGTCGGACAAGCCAAGCCTAAGGCTTGAGGCTCGACAAGCCGGCTCAATGAAGCTCGCAAGCCGGCTCGAAGGTTCGATGAAATCGGATTATCGTGTTGATCATTGTTATTAACTAACAATTCACAATGAAAAGTAATATGATATATGGATGCATTGATCCATAACATAGTCTAGGATTCCTCATCTCATCTATGGACATTAATATAGACACTTGTACATCTATAAAAGAAACGAAAATTACATAATTACTGGAATGTTTGATGAGCTATCAAATTATAAGCACATTGTCTATGGTGCTGCTTGTTTACCTCAGACCAATCTGTGCACCTGTGAGATACCCCGGATTAACTATCCGAGATACTCGTTATGTTTCCTGCAACAACCCCATGATCAGTCTGTTGTTGCACATAACTCGAATTGGCATCACAGAACACCCATAAATACCGAATAAATATACTTACTTGATTGAAGTCATAACTTCAACAGGTACTTGCAGCGGAAATCACCAAACAGCGTGGAGCCCAAGCCATTTGCCAACCTTACAGGCAGCTGACTGGGAAGCGCCCTAGTTCGCATTGACGTCATTAACCACTTCTTCTTCGAACTGCTCCTCTTCAGAATCTGGCTAAAACAATAGACAGGGGCGAAACCAATATGAGTACATTTGAATGTACTCGCAAACTACCCCCGGAATGAGCATGCACTACTCTTTTATTGTTTAAATAAAACTTCGTTTGGTTTGAAAACTCTATATCCTTGTTGAAAAGAGAAGGATATACTTTTGTTTATTAAAACTTTGTTTTGAAATCTCTATATCTTTCTTAAAAAAGAAAAGAAGGCTTTTAGAACTTTTCCCCATAAATCTGACTTTGTAAGAAAATCTCTTTAAAACTTTTCCCGAAATATATCTTTGTTGAAAAGTGATAAGAAATCTCTTTTAAAACATTTCCTCGGAAAATCACCATTTTGTTTATTTCCCCCAAAACTCCTCCTTTTTCGACCATAACCCTTCATGGTCTTTCAATCCCAACAACTTCATACCGGCCCTTTGGTATAGTTGCATAAAACATTTTCCACTTTCAAATCACAAAACTCTTCACTTCTCGACCATAACCCGTCATGGTCAAATCATTCTCCAGCAACCTCATACCAGCCCGTCGGTAGAGTTGCAGATACCACACATCTCCATTTTATTTTCAAATCTCAAAACTTTGCAAAACTTGCACATGGTCTTAGGAACAGTCTCCCAATTGTCCATATCCGAGGACTCGGCTATTCGAATAGTTTTAACCCTCTGCAGAGGTAGCACGCTTTTTGCCCACACCCATCCGGTAACTCATCGTGTCAGCCACGTCCCGCCATACAAGGTGTATGCGAAGTTGAGCCACCGACCATAGCCTCTCCTTTGCTCATGCTAGTATAGGACCCTTCCCATATGACACTTTCCATCAACCCCCAGTCCAGTTTCCCGTAGGAAACCCTAAGTGTGAGGACTCATATGTTTTGTCTGGCGGTGTATAGGGGACATCCTTCTATCCTCCTCCTTATCTTTCCATAGAGTTTGAGCGAGGACCCAGGTCAGGGTAGGTCCTCAGACCATCCCCTCATGCATAACGGAGTCATCTCCGTCGATGAGGCATCCCATACTAATAAGAGCAAATTATATGACTAAGCCCTTTCCCATATGTGGGTAAATGTGGTCGCACAGGGTAAGATTGGTCGTCATGGTTCTAGGACACTGTGCATTTTTCATAAACATCACCATTCTCCATTTCTCCCCTTCAACACCGACACCTCGGCCTTCCATAACCACACAAGTATTTTCAAAGGAGTTTTGAGTAAACAATATTTTTCCCATCCTATAGTTTGAAAAGGAATTTCCATCTACTATCTCCATATAGGGTGTCAAAATAATATACTTATATTTTGGAAAAAGGGTGTTCAAAATCATAGATTTAGTGGCAAACACCACATAAATCACTGATTCTCTTTATAAGTAAAACATGTGAATCAAAATAGAGGTATATAGATGCAAGCTCAGAGAATAGCTTGCCTGATTTCAGCATGATGTTTCTGGACTTCTCCTCATTGATCAAAGAAATAAACTCTCATCCTTCTCCGATAAATCCTTTCCAAATACCACCCCGGTAGCGTTTATCTCTAGCGTCGCAACATGAAAATAAAACAACACGCAATAAGCAAACCAAACCACAAGTGGTATACAAACAAAGAATCATACCAAAACATAGCACTATTTTAATCAAGCAACAAATTACGATCTATATTTACAAGGGCATTATACTCACAGGAGTATAACACCAAACACATGCTAAAAACATCGAGCACCAAGACATCCTCAATTAGAGGTAATTAACAACCATTTTTCCTAATCAGGAAATACTTCAGACAAAAGTTAAGTACCCAAATAGTTTCTACTAACAAGCAAGGCTATGCACTATTAGCAAACCTAAGCAACCAGTATCCCAAACTTAGTTAAAAAGATTATCTTGCTAATTCAAAATATCAAGCAACACAAGCATAATTAACTACTTGTTGGTTGCTTCAATCACCACTAAACAATACATGTTTAACTCAATTAAGCCTAACACATGCCACTAACAGTACTAACATATTATAGCATGATAAACAACAATAACATGCAAGCACAGTACCACAACAATCATTAACAAGCAAGGCATACCTTTTAATCACACACAATATTCCCACATTAAAATAACTAAGCATAGCAATTCTTAATTACTAGAGGAAAAGTTATATAGGGAATAAAATCCTAACAAACACATGACTCACAAATAGCTCTTCTAATATGCTAGTAGAATAAGGAAACATGTCACAACAGTGGATTACCCCACTACACATGCTAGGAAACACCTTTATAACCATAAAGTTATAATACAACAATTAATTAAAGCCCTAATAAAAATAGGCAGAAAAGGCCTAAAGTTTATAATTATCACCACAGTCAATCAATGACTCCTAAATTCAAACCAATTTAGGGGTATGTTCTCCTATACATATAGAAGACAGACCAATTGGATTCATTCCAAAATTCATCTCCTAAAAATCTACAAAAATCACCAAAAAGATACTGATGTGTTTTTAAGAATGAATAGAACTTTTGTTTTAGGTTTCATGTGCATACAAGACCAACAGATCTGGAAAGGTAGCATCTCAACCTATCCAGAGAATTTTAGTTTGCAATATTTGGATATATAAAACTCTAGATATTGAATATTTAGTGCAAAACATACTTTTAATGAGATTAAATCTAGCACACACATAACTACACATTTTGGAAAATGGCCACCGCCACATGGTTAAGAAAACACATATGAATGCTACAAAATTTGAATCACTCCAATAGCTATCACAGATTTACCACAAAACAATTAAAGCTACACTGCAAATTTACAGGAAATTAAACAGCAAAATAGATCCACAGAAAAATAAAAGAAACGGGCCAGATCTGGCCGAGCAACGCCGGAGCTGGCCCAGTCTGCGGCCCACGCGCACGGCGAAGCGGTACGCCTATCTTCTTCCTCGCGCACACGCACGGCGGCGCCAGACGGCAGCAGGGAGCACGGCGAGGATGGCGACGGCGCTCCGGTGATCCTAAAAATAAATGGCGATGTCCTAGGGTTAGACCGCGAGGAGGGGAGCACAGAGGCACGAGAATGGCGGGGAATGGAGGACCGTGCAGCTCGTGAGCTTCCTCGACGTTCGGCGGCCGGAGATGAAGAGGACGGCGATGCCCCGCTCGATTCGTAGCTTCCCGCGACGATTCCATGGACTAGGTTGCAGAGGACGGTGTGGCGGAGCTTCCGGTGCGCTTCGATTTGCTCGGGGAGCCCTGGAGCGGCGGCGACGCGGCGTCCACTGCTAGCTAGGGTTCGGGTCGGGGAGAGGAGCAGAGAGAGAGAGAGAAAGAAGAGCGAGAGAGGAAAATATCCGAGGGAGAGAGAGACAGCACGGCGTCGAGGCGGCCTTATCCTCCTCGCAGGACAGCGGAGAGGAGGGGGGGTCCGGGCGGGCGAGCGACAGGAGGACGACAACGGCATCGTCGGCCACGGGCTGCTACAGAGAAGACGGCGTTTTACAGAACGCCACCTGGCAGAACTTTTCCCTCTCACAACTAGGTCCTTTCCTGATTTTCTTTGATTTCTTTTAAAACCAGTAGCTTTTAGGAATTTATTTAGGGTACTTAAACATTTTATAAAAATTTGAGAAATTCAGGTAGCTTCCCATATACATGTAGAAGCTCTACAAAAATTGGGGAGTCAATATAAAATGTTTCGAACAACATTTGTTCCTAGGGTTTAAATAAGATATTTTTCTTAAATACCATTTTATAATCCTTTAGAATTTTTAAAGCAAGTTTAAAATATTAATTTTGAACTCTTGGAACTTCCTTGACAAATATATTAACTTCAAATAGTTTTTATCTTCATAGAGGAAATATTTATTTGAAGGAAATAGATAGTTAAGTAGGGAAAGTAATTTATAAAGATCATTTCTTTAATTCATGATCTTAATTTCCATTTGTTGAATAATTTGAGGAGTTTGCTTTAAATCTAAGTCACGTTCAAAATTTGTGACCAGTGGGTTTCCAACTTAACACTCAAATATTTTGGTGTAATTATTCACCCAAGCAAACAATAAAACAAGAATTAACAATCATTTCAACCACAAGTCAACAAGCAAACAATCACAACAATAGCAACATCACATCCAAGATCACACAAATCAAACCACAAGAATTAATCACACCATCATTTTCATACTTAACAATACTATCTTATAAAAATGATCACACTTAATTATGACAAGATGATATTTAAAACTATCTCAACTCCACCTTGGTATTTTTGAAAAGGGTTTTGAGCAAGGCAAAATATGTGGGGTAATATATTTCCCACTTGTGTTCTTTTTAAAAGGGAAGTGATAATCAAAGTTTATAAAATGGGAGTTGCATACAAATGCAAAATATCAAGTTTAAAAGATAGATAGGAGATAGCATATAGATCTCCATATTTTTGGGAACACATAGTTTTGGAAATACTTTTTCTTTCTCAATTAATGGGTATTAGTTTTGGGTTGTTGCTAAATCAAGTATCTTTGAAATGGAGTTGGCCAAAATAAGAATGGAAAAGATACCTGGAATATTTTTCTTGTCATGCCATGATCACCAAAGTTAAATATATTTTTATATTGGTTGGGTCTTATATTTACTCGTCAAACAACTTAAACAACAGGTCACACAAGGTTCAACACAGCAACAGGAAGGAAAACACAATCATCAGTGAAACATTTCAAAAAGTTTTTGTTGGTTCTGAATTTTGGGTCTTGTGAAACTAAGTTTTTCTTAGTTTCAAAATTTGGGATGTGACAGCACCCAAATTGTACAACAGAAGTATATTAAAGAATATTGTACTCCAATGATCAGTACGTGTGCTCAGCTCGTCTCAGTTTAGAAAAACAAGGTAGTAAATGTGCTTGAACGAGTAAATCAACAGGATGGTAAATACAAGGACTAGCTAGCTATGCGGTAGTTGCCTTGGTGCCTAACCAAGAACATGCAACGGAGCTGTCCAATGGGATCCATTGCCGACAGCACAAGAGCTTGATGCCGCGACGGGGAGAGAGGACCCCAGCAGGTGAGCATCGGAAGAGCCACTACTAGGAAAACCCTTATAGATAGGTTACATTCTGTGGCGCACCCTTAATTGGTGCGCCACAGAAATATATTTCTGTGGCGCACCAGGCGTGGTGCGCCACAGAAAGTCATATTTCTGTGGCGCAGGTAGCCATGTGCGCCACAGAAAGTTATCCGGGGGGCGGGTTAAAATTTGAAAAAAATAATTCTGTGGCGCACCTGGCACGTGCGCCACAGAAAGTTGACATTCTGTGGCGCACCTGCCAGATGCGCCACAGAATTATTTTTTTCAAATCCCACCGCCCCCCCGTGGATCGCCTTTTTTGTCTTGCAGGAAGTAAAAGAAAATGATAAATTTTTTAATAAATAGAATCCTTTGACATGTAGTTACGTATGAGTGTCTAGTACGTATAGAAATTTTGAAATATGAATTTTGACCTTTTCTGCAACAAACAGGAAAAAAAAATTGACCAGCAGGTTTACCCGGTCAGGAATTCACAGATTCCTCAAATTCCAAAAGAAAAAAAAGTTATTTCAAACAGACGATTTTTCGCAGCAAAATAAAAAAAATTCAAAAAATTCAAAAAAACTAAAAATTCAAAAATTGCAAAAAAGACACAGAAATGCATAACAAAGAAGATTGTTGACTTTTCTTGACTTTTTTTTATTTTTTAGATTTTTTGAATTTTTTGGATTTTTTGGATTTTTTGAATTTTTTTAAGTTTTTGAATTTTTTTGGATCTTTTGAAACTTTTGAATCTCCTTTTGAAAGGTTAGAAGTTTTTGAAATTTAAAAACACACGTTTATAACATTTACATAACATATACACATACAAGACTTAAGAGGATACATATGATATATATATCAATAAGAACTTGAGTAGCACAAGGGTAGGTGAAGTGGGTGGAACTTAGAAGTTAAGCGTGCTAGGGTTGGAGCAATTTGAGGATGGGTGTCCTAGCGGGAAGGTATCAGTTCAAAAAATTCAAAATTTTCAAAAAATCTGAAAATAATTCCAATAATTAGGATTTTTCATATTATTTCACATTATGATTTTTCTGATTTTTTTTGAAACTTTTTATTTTTTTTTGCAGTTTTTGAATCTTTTGAATTTTTTCAGAATTCTGTGGCGCACCAGGCCAGGTGCGCCACAGAAATGTGGCGCACGCCCATGGTGCGCCACAGAAAAAAAATTTAGTGGCGAGGATTCTGTGGCGCACCCAGCAATTCTGGGGGTGCGCCACAGAATCCATTTTTGGTGCGCCACTGATAGGGCTTTTCCTACTAGTGAGCTCTTGCAGTTCCTGCCACGGTCGTCGCTACCGATAGACGCACATCGACGGGAGGAGCAGGTATCGTAGCCATGAGTAGAACCCGGATTCCTGCGAGCTGCAACGGCCGACGTCCACGTCGGTGGTAGCAGGCGGCGGCCGGCGGTGGGCTAACCCTAGGCAGAGCTCGCGTGCATGAGCAGGAAGAAACAGAGACGAGGTCACGACTGCTAGGGGATCGATCGATTAGTTTTCCTCAGACTGTGGCGTTCGGCTCGCAAGCCGGCCGAGCCGAGCCTCGAGCTTGTCGAGCCGAGCCGCGAGCCCAATATCTAGGAAGTTTTAACATTTCACGAGCCTGACCGAGCCGAGCCTCAAGCCGGCTCGGCTTGGCTCGATTCCACCCCTACTCCACAACCCCCATGGCCCGGAAAGAAGAAAACCATCTTCACACTCTTCGCCACCTTCACTAGCGGCTCAAGTTCAGGCGGCTCCAGTGGGAATCAGCGTCGCGAGTTAGCAGCTTACCTCAATGACCAGCTGCTTGCCGTCCATGACGAAGATAACTTCAACATATTACAGTGGTGGCATGATCATAAACTGTCGGGGATGTGACCCCGGGTATACCAAAGCTGGTGATTTAGTGGAGCTAGTAGAAAGAAACAGGAGTTAAATAGGCAAGAGATAAAGAGAACAGCAAAAAAGGCAATCTGGACCGATCTGGCACTGCACAGGCCGAAGTATCCATTTCTGGGCCGAGCTAACGTTTACCGGCATATATACCTCGGAGGGGCCTTTTTACCTCGACTGGGCTCCTCAGACCGGGCTGAGCTTACCGAAGTGGGCCAGGCCGAGCTGTTACCTCGGAGCAGGCCACCACCTCCAGCCTCGGGCGGACCGCGGACCTCTCAAGCTCGGTGGGCCGACGTCGCGCAGAGCAAGTCGGGCCACTGCCTCGGAATAGAGCGGGCCGAGCTGCCACCTCGGAGCGGGCCAAATCCCCGGGCAAGTCAAGGCCGAAGCATCGCTGGTTTCTACCGGCCGAAGTAAAGTATCGGCAGCCTCGGGAGGGCAGCGACGCCAGCACCGTGGCTTGGCCAGCGTGCACCGCAGGAGTGGGCCGAGCTGTTGCCTTTGTCTCGACCGAGCCTCCGCATGCGCTAGCGCCTCGGTCCGGCCAGGTCGTGCCGAGCTTTTCTTCAGCTGGGCTGGAGCGAGGATCACCGGTAGTATCGAGATTGGTATTCGCTATACCGGCATCCCAGCTCGGCCTCGTCAAGTACAAATATCTTTCTGGTCCCGTACGAGATATTCTGCCAGATGATCTAGGAGGTTCCCAAGACACACACAAGAGGACAAGCATAGTTGGTTGATGTGACTAGAGTACAAGTGGGGCCCTTGCATAGTAACCCTTGTCCCCTTGTCCCCTGGGTCTCATCTGTATAAAGTCACCAGGGGGATGGGATGAGGAGCAGGCCTCGCACGCCCGGACAGCCCGCGGGCTCATTCTCCTCTGCCCTCTCTCTCTTTGTTAGCTCGTTGTGCTGCTTAGCACTAGATAGATGTTTTGACATACAGCTCGAGGAGCAGTTGTACCACAACCTATACAGAGAGGGATATACATCAGAGTAGGCTAGATGCTGCAGTAGGGGTTTTACCTCCTCACGAGGGCCCCGAAGCAGGGTAGATCTTTGTGTTTGCAGTGTTCTTCGTGTGTTCTTCGTGTGCGATTCCTTCTCGCAATCCCTCCCCGAATCCACAAGCACCCATTCGGCCCCAGAATAAGCCTACCCCTAGGCATCTGCGTGTTCCCACCACGACAGTTGGCGCCCACCGTGGGGCTGACAGTGGCGCTTGCTGGGCTAATTTCGGATGGGACCTCCTTCATCAGCGCGGGGACTCAACGCCGCCAGGACCTCGCGCATCCCGGAGACTCATCACCGTCGTCGTCATCAGCAATATCCTCGTCACCATCCGCCGGGCTAATACCCGTCGCCGCGTCGCCGTCGCCTCAAGCTTGCCATGGCCGCACCTCTGTTTCCACCGGCAGCAGCTTCTCCGCACCGAGCCGTGGGCAAGCCTCCACGGGTTCACCCGGCGACCTCCATCTCCTCCGCGCTCAAGTCCCTGCGCAAGGCCGCGCCCCGCGTCATCACCGCCCGTCGGGCCAGAGCGCCCCTGCCCGCAGCTGAGCCATCCCCGTCCCCCAAGTTCCCTCTGCGCGGCTCCCCATCTCGCGGCGGTAAAGGTCGGCATCCGGCCGCCCTCGGCGGCAAGATCGCCTCCGCCGTGCCCGTTATCAAGCACCGCCATGGCCGGTTGCCTCCGTGCTCCCGTGCGTCCTCGCATCCGCGCGCTCGGCGGCATCCGGGCTGGTCTTCCTCGACTATGCAAGCAGGGCGGCGCCCTCGCCATTCCTCTTGCCGGCATGCAGGCGCATCCGCGCACGCCCTCATCTGTGCAGTGCTCCGCGCAGAGCGCCCAGGCCCGCGTCGGCGCGCGTCGACGCTGGCGTCTTCTCCGCGTGATCCACGCGCCCGAGCTCCTCAGCTCTCTGCTACAGCAAACTGCTCCGCATCACCCAGGGTAGCGTTACCCGTGGAACTCCGGCGTGCCGTCAGATCGGTCCCTCAATTCGCTTTGGTAGTGGTTTACCTCGATCGATTCTCGTGCCTGGAAGCTGGCGGACCGGGGTGCAAGGCCGCCCGAGGTCTCCGTGCAGGTCGACCGAGGTTCCGGGTTGGGCCAGTGCGCCCGAGGCAGGTTCGGCTGGGCTAGGATGTCTGCGAGTGCGTCGGCAGGGGCTGAGCCAGCAGCATCGCCTGGGCTGGGCCGTGCAAGCCAGCCTCGGATCGGCCAAGCATCAGCAAGATTCGGCTGGGCCGAGCTGTGGACCTCGGCAGGATGAGCTCAAGCAGCTTCGGCTAGGCCGAGCTCCAAGCAGCCCCGGACCTGGCCTGCGACGCCAGGCCACGGACGAGCAGGTCAGGTCTCTTGCATTCGACATTCATTCAAACATCCCTGTTCACTTAGTAACCGTCAAGTGTTTGCTTAGCATCGTACAGTTAGTTATTCTTGAACTTTACTCGGGGACTGCCCCGCGCTTAGTTTATTTTCACCCGGATCAAGTATTTCGATCTGGGGGCTGTCCGTTTGCTGCGGAGCTTATCTTTTCCTAGTCAGTTTATTTTGCTGTTTCTCCTAGATAAGAAAAATAGCTCGGGGACTCGGTTGTGACCGAGTCTAGTTCTTTGTGCATAGTATCTGCTTAAATTCAGTTTCTATCAACTGCTATAGATAGTTTCCGTTAAATATTCTTCATGATATATATGCTGAACTAACGCGGAAAGCTACTGTCGGTTCTGCTGAGAATGTGTGTTGCCGAGGTATCCTGGAATCCGAGGTATGCAGGAAATCCGAGGTATGCAGGAAATCCGAGGTATGCAGGAATCCGAGGTATGCAGGAATCCGACGTATTCTGCAGTCTGAGGTGTTCTGGAATCCGAGGTGTCCTTGGAGAATCCGAGTTAAGACTTGGAAATCCGAATTAAGACTTCTACAACGACCTCGCATTGTAAGTATCATTTATATGACTGCTTATACTTTTAGATAGTCTCAAATAGTACTCGGGGACTGCCCCTCGTTTCTACCTTGCTGTGATTAGTTGTTTCCCCTGGGGCAAGATGTCTTGACCAGGAGGGCTGAGTAGCCGGTCTGTTTTACTGTTTCTCCTAGATAAGAAAAGTGACTCGGGGACTCGGTTGAGACCGAGTCTGTTTCTACTTGCATAGTTTTGCTGCCAGACTTATGTTTATCTGTCAAATAGAGTTGTTGTTCCCGTCGAGTATTCTCTATATATATATATGCATGAACTGACATTGAAAGGTAATATCGGTTTTATCGAGAGAATATTCATATCAAAGGTCGTGGTTATATCGGATCCATCTTATGTTTACTATGCCTCAAAGTATATCACAGATGGTCTTAGGTATCGGCTTGCCGAGTTATAAATGCTAATATCTCCAGATTGCCGTTTATGTCGGTTCGCCAGTGTATCATGGCATTATGCTAATATCTCCAGATTGCCGTTTATGTCGGTTCGCCAGTGTATCATGGCATTATGCTAATATCTCCAGATTGCCGTTTATGTCGGTTCGCCAGTGTATCATGGCATTATGCTAATATCTCCAGATTGCCGTTTATGTCGGTTCGCCAGTGTATCATGGCATTATGCTAGTATCTCCAGATCGATGTTTGTTTCGGATCGCCAGTATATCGCGGCATCGTGTGATATCTCCGAATCATCTTTTCTATTGATTTGCCAGAGGCAACCGTTGAGTTATGTTTGTGCAGGTATATGTTAAACCAGCAGTGGCTGGAAGCATCTATGTCGGTATACGCCCAGAGTGGCTAAAACCGGACATCCGAGGTATCGAGACATATGTGAGATAAGCCCAGAAGTGGCCGAGGTATCGAGACATATGTGATTTGCCCAGAGGGGCCGAGGTACCGAGACATATGTGAGTTATGCCCAGAGTGGCCGAGGTATCGAGATATGCGAGTTATGCCCAGAAGTGGCCGAGGTACCAAGACATATGTGAGATAAGCCCAGAAGTGGCCGAGGTATCGAGACATATGTGAGATAAGCCCAGAAGTGGCCGAGGTATCGAGACATATGTGATTTGCCAGAGGGGCCGAGGTACCGAGACATATGTGATTTGCCCAGAGGGGCCGAGGTATCGAGACATATGTGAGTTAAGCCCAGAAGTGGCCGAGGTACCAAGGCGTGTGAAATACTAACTTGCAGGTTTATGTCGGTCCAACCGACGCTGGCGGCATTTCAAGTCGGTAAAAGCCAGGAGGGCTAACCGACGCTGGCGGCATTTCAAGTCGGTAAAAGCCAGGAGGGCTAACCGACGCTGGCGGCATTTCAAGTCGGTAAAAGCCAGGAGGGCTAACCAACGCTGGCGGCATTTCAAGTCGGTAAAAGCCAGGAGGGCTAACCGACGCTGGCGGCATCTCAATTCGGTAAAGGCCAGGAGGGTCTCACTTGAGGGCTGAGAGGAGCTCGGCCAGACACACGCGCGGGTGCGCGCGGAGCTAGGCCAGGGACGCGCGGTGCGCGAGGCCCCTTGGGCTCATTTTCCTCGGTAGTCTTTCTTCTTCTTCCTAGAGCTCTCCACCCTTGTTGGATCATACAGCTCGAGGAGCAGTTTGTATTTGTCACCTTGGGTTATACACCAAGCAGGCCAGTGCTGCAGGTTTATGTCGGTCTAACCGACGCAGGCGGCATTCCAGTCGGTAAAAGCCAGGAGGGCTAACCGACGCAGGCGGCATTCCAGTCGGTAAAAGCCAGGAGGGCTAACCGACGCAGGCGGCATTCTAGTCGGTAAAAGCCAGGAGGGCTAACCGACGCTGGCGGCATCTCAAGTCGGTAAAAGCCAGGAGGGCTAACCGACACAGGCGGCATCCCAATTCGGTGAAAGCCAGGAGGGCTGAGAACCGATGTGTAATGGTGGCCAAGCAGGCAGCGCATTTTTAGTGCAAACTGTCCATCTTGTTGTTGATTCGGGTGAGCTCGGTCAACCAGATGTTGCAATCGGTCTGGAAGGCATGGCAAAGACGCCTGAATTACTATGGCGCCCGTACACGCAGGAGGTCGTGTACATGGAGGTTTCAATGGTGGCATTTATTTTTGTAAGACTGCGCGCGACTCTGCGAGTCCCCCGCAGCCTCGGGGACTAATGTCGGGGATGTGACCCCGGGTATACCAAAGCTGGTGATTTAGTGGAGCTAGTAGAAAGAAACAGGAGTTAAATAGGCAAGAGATAAAGAGAACAACAAAAAAGGCAATCTGGACCGATCTGGCACTGCACAGGCCGAAGTATCCATTTCTGGGCCGAGCTAACGTTTACCGGCATATATACCTCGGAGGGGCCTTTTTACCTCGACTGGGCTCCTCAGACCGGGCTGAGCTTACCGAAGTGGGCCAGGCCGAGCTGTTACCTCGGAGCAGGCCACCACCTCCAGCCTCGGGCGGACCGCGGACCTCTCAAGCTCGGTGGGCCGACGTCGCGCAGAGCAAGTCGGGCCACTGCCTCGGAATAGAGCGGGCCGAGCTGCCACCTCGGAGCGGGCCAAATCCCCGGGCAAGTCAAGGCCGAAGCATCGCTGGTTTCTACCGGCCGAAGTAAAGTATCGGCAGCCTCGGGAGGGCAGCGACGCCAGCACCGTGGCTTGGCCAGCGTGCACCGCAGGAGTGGGCCGAGCTGTTGCCTTTGTCTCGACCGAGCCTCCGCATGCGCTAGCGCCTCGGTCCGGCCAGGTCGTGCCGAGCTTTTCTTCAGCTGGGATGGAGCGAGGATCACCGGTAGTATCGAGATTGGTATTCGCTATACCGGCATCCCAGCTCGGCCTCGTCAAGTACAAATATCTTTCTGGTCCCGTACGAGATATTCTGCCAGATGATCTAGGAGGTTCCCAAGACACACACAAGAGGACAAGCATAGTTGGTTGATGTGACTAGAGTACAAGTGGGGCCCTTGCATAGTAACCCTTGTCCCCTTGTCCCCTGGGTCTCATCTGTATAAAGTCACCAGGGGGATGGGATGAGGAGCAGGCCTCGCACGCCCGGACAGCCCGCGGGCTCATTCTCCTCTGCCCTCTCTCTCTTTGTTAGCTCGTTGTGCTGCTTAGCACTAGATAGATGTTTTGACATACAGCTCGAGGAGCAGTTGTACCACAACCTATACAGAGAGGGATATACATCAGAGTAGGCTAGATGCTGCAGTAGGGGTTTTACCTCCTCACGAGGGCCCCGAAGCAGGGTAGATCTTTGTGTTTGCAGTGTTCTTCGTGTGTTCTTCGTGTGCGATTCCTTCTCGCAATCCCTCCCCGAATCCACAAGCACCCATTCGGCCCCAGAATAAGCCTACCCCTAGGCATCTGCGTGTTCCCACCACGACATAAACTTACATATCCTGTGCTAGTACGGGATGTGTTAACTATCCCCGCATCAACAACATCGTCAGAGGGAACATTTAGTCTAAGTGGAGGAGTACTCGAGCCAAGAAAGCAAGTCTCCACCCCGATATATATGGTGACGAGTTTGATGACGGTAAAAGATCGCGATCGGGCGATGCGTAGAGCCCAACACATGCCGGAGGACCCCGAGTTGATGGCTGCAATGGAGTATCTTCATATAGACGACGAAGAATAATTTTCTTATCCTTTTTGTAATTTTATTTTTTATTCTTGTATTGAACTTGGTCTGTAATATGAACAATTAAGTCGGAGAGCAGCAAGTTTCAGACGCACTGTCAGGGTATCTAAGGGGACTAGAAGGTTATAATGAGGCGGCTTGCTAGCTTAATAAAAAACATTAAGATCATATCTAACTTTGTCTTTTTTTTAAAAAACTTTAGATATTTTTTAGCTATTTTTTTGTTTTTCGGGCCTTAAACGGGCCAAACGTGCTAATCGTGCCGAATGGGGCCCGTCGGGCCTTAGTCGTGTCATAGTGCCGTGCCTCCCCTCGAATCCAGGCCCGTGGGCCGGCCCGACACGGCACGGTTAGTGTTGTGCCTTATTCGTGTCGTGCCCTTAATGGGGCCATGCCGGGCGGCCCGTTTGGCCAGCTATAGGTGGAATTGAACGCCTTTGCCATGTCCAGCTTCAACAACAACGCCGACACTCTCCTCCGTCGCAAGGTTCACACTGATTGTTGCACCATAAAGAAGTTATCTTGTATTGACCCCCCCCCCCCCGACGAATGCGCTTTGGTTTTGATCCACTAATTCCAGCACTGTTCGCCATTGCTTTCGAAACAATCTTGGTGAAGCTATGAATCAGGCTGATTGGCCTGAAATCGCTGACTGTGACAACACCTTCCTTCTTTGGTAACAGCGCAATGTATGCGCTATTCAGCCGCACGAATCCTCTGCAATCAGCCGCGTCGAAAGCATTGACGGCGTGCATGATGGCGTCCTTCACTAGCATCCAGCACGATTGGTACAACCTTGCAGATAAGCCATCCGGGCCAGTTGCCTTGTCAGGCGGCAACTGTCTGATCACCTCCCATATCTCGTCTTCAGTAAACGGCAATTCCAATTCACTCACTTCCACCGGTGGCAGATCCAATGTCTACAAATTGAGCTTGTACTCACGCTCAGCTCGTGTTCCCATCAAATCCGTAAGGTGGTCGGCCGCTATGTCACCCATTCCTGCTAGGTCAGTGGCCAAACAGTCCCCTCTCCTAAGGGGGTGTTTGTTTGGGCTTTTGGTGGCTTTCCACAAAAATAGGCCACCAAACCTAGCCAAACGGGTTAGCTTTGCCACTGGCTTTGCCGAAGCCACCCTCCCGATTACATAGCCAGCCACAGCCCAAACAAACACCCCCTAAGGCGAAAGATGTGATTCCTCCGCTTCCTAACGCTGGCATGAAGGTGCAAGCACGTGGAGTTTGCATTCCTGTCTCACAACCACGTGATCCGAGATCTCTGTCTTGCAATCGTTCGTTCCAGGGAGGCCAGACCAAGGACCTTCCTCTTTAGCTGTGCTCGCAACCAGAATTCATTGTCATTGAGTGGCCTCGCATCCACTGCGTGATCTAGGCAAAGAATTACTTCATTTGCCAGCAGCAACCGCTCTTTGATATTGCCAGTGCGGCGCTGACTCCACCTCGAGAGCGTTTTTGCGGTCTCCCTTAGCTTCTTTGAATTATTGCAAGAGATCATTTGGAGTAAATGTGAACAGTACAAACAAAAGATTATTATTGGCCAGCTATAGGGCATTTACTGCTCAATTAATTCTATCTTTGATGAGGATCCCAGATTGAATCGGAAGATCGAAAAGACCCATCCTCTCGTTCCCCCGCGTCGCTCCCGTGGGCGACCGGGGGAACCCTAATCGCCGCAGCCGCCTCGCACCTCCCCAGCCTCCTTCCTCTCCTCGCCGCCGTCAGACGGCGTCGCCGGCCGCGGGCCGGGTGCTGGCGGCGGCGGGGCACCTCCTACTCTCTCGCGTGGGGTCTCGGCATGGGTCACGGACCTCGACGAGGGCGTCGCGTTCTGCAGGGGCGTGGCGGTGCGGCCGGTCCGGCGGCGGCGTGGTTACCTGCATGGTTCGTGCGGGCTCGGGCGGCGGCGCAGTTTCGGCGGCGGTGTGCGCGTCTCGTCGCGCTGCTTCCTCTTCCCGGGGGTCCGCCATCAAGGCCATGGTGGCGCTTCTGTAGAGGACGGCAGCCCCCGCGGCGGTGCTCTACGACGGCGGCAGTGGGGACAGCACGGTTGGTGGAGACGGGTGGACCCCGAATGTTGCCATGGCCGGTGCTGCTCGGCCCAGATCTGGGCCCTCCAGGCCCGATCTGGGTTCTACGGGCCCTGGCCGGTGTGCGTGTCCACGAGTCGTTCTGCAAGATGACATCGGCGACCTTGACACTGTAGTGCGGCGGCGAAGCTAGTCGGGCCTGATCTAGGCCAGCTGGGCTGATCTGGGCCTGACCGGCACTACTGCTGCGTCCGGTCGGCGACCGCCTCGGGCGGTGGAGGACGTGTTCTCCTCCTAAAGGTTGTGGATGTTGACCTCGCGGGCCTGATTCCATCGCCGGCCTCACTCTACCGCCTCGTTGACCCCGCGACTTGTTGGTTCCTCGGGTTTAGGTTGAGGATGCCGGGGCGGCGGCTCTGGAAGGTGGTCTGCACGGGCGTCTCTGCGATGAGTGACGTGACGGTGGTGATGGTTCTCTCATTGGGCTGTGTGGATGGCAAGGAGCGGGCAGCGGGGGTTCCTGGCGTTGGTGGCAGCAACTCCCAGATCGTGGTCCGGAGAGCCTACTCGGGGATAATGGGAGATCCATCTGTGCGGACGCGGTGCGAGGGTTTTACCGAGCGAAAGCTCTGCGCTCCGACGCCGATGGCGGCGATGCCTGCGGGTATCGTTACCCTCTTTGGGGCGGTATTGTGGCTACCTTCACTGTGTTAGGGCTCCGGGTGAAAACCCTTGACCTCTGGTCTCGATGTCGGCGACGGTTTACGTCGTTACCCTCTTGGTTGCGTCATCGTGGAGCCTCGCCTCTCGGGTCTATTCCGATGACCTCTGTTGGGGATATACCAGCTAGGGGTATCACCAGCATGGATCAATCCGGCTAGTCCAGGGTGGCCCGCAGTGGTGGTAAAGGCTTTGCCTGCCGGGCGGCCCAGATAGCTGACGACCAAGGAAGGCGGATGCCGGCAAGGAGGAGGCCCAAGACCGAAGCCCATGAACCACCAAGACCAAGACGGAAGGCGGTAGACTTGACGGATAGGTTTAGGACTCTGTATACTTGCCAGATACGTAATCACCTTGTAACCCTAGGTCCGGCCGCCTATATAAGCCGGACCACGGGAAGCCTTTAGGGCAATACTCTCATACTTTCACACATCCCATAGCTCATTGTAACCTGTAACACGGCGATCTGCCTTATAGTGAGTATAGCAGCACGTAGGGCTCCGCCACCGCCGTGGAGCCTGAAGCTGGGTAAACTGCCGTGTACAATCCCGACCTCGACGACGTCCACCTTCTTGCCCTACGTTCACCCTCGGCTAGCAGGACCCCGTCTCCTATCTCAGATGCCGATACGACGACAGTTGGCGCCCACCGTGGGGCCTAAGGCGTCAGGCGTCACGTTCCAGGCGGGAACCCTAGGCGGCATCGGCGAAACAATCGCCGTCGGCCGTGCCGTGCGCTACGGCGACAACCACTACATCAGCTGCGACGAGTCCTACATCCCCGCAGACGACTATATTGTCGGATGTGGAGTTGTGCCGTTTGGCGGCGTCGATGTATTCATCGGCTACACATCTGAGGCGTATGGGTTGCCGCGAATTTATTCGCCATCCCACCCGCCCTGCAATCAAAAGGCGTACGCTCAAGACGGATCTGAGTCCGCCTCCTCTCAGGAGTCCGCAGATTCAGATCTACACTTTGTCGGCATGACGGGACTGGGATCCGACTCCCAGCCCAATAGTCAAGATCCCGAATCTATTCTTCCTGCACTCCAGGATGATGCGATGTCGGATGCCGGATCCAGATCTACCGTTCACGTCAACGTAGACTCTGATTCCGAAGAAGATTCTGCAAGCATGTTCGAGCAACGGATCAAGCAGTGTTTCAGTACACCCGAGCCTCCGCCTTCTGAAACGGCTACGGGCTTGTCCGTCAACATGCAGCAGGTCTTCGTGGCGGATGTCACCGGGCAGCTTCAGCGCAGGCGGCAGCAACAGACGCCGCCAACGCTGGACCCCGGCAACCGATCCACTGTTTCCGGAGCCTCCGGGCTCCAAGAAGAGGGTTCTAGAGAAAGGCGAGCCCAGCAAGATAGGGAACATGGCGGCCCTGGCGGAAGTTCTGCACACGCCGGTGACCGACAAAACTAATCCGGCTGATTTGGAGAAACTTCGAAACACCTTGGTGGAGCAAACTGAGTACCTCAAAAGCAAGCAAGCAGAGGTCCAGGGCTCCTCGACGAAGCCAAGGAGGAAAACGCCAAGATAACCGCCAAGTTAGACCCCAAGCGCAATCTTTTCACCACTACTCCATTGCCCAAGCCGGCAGGACCGTGGCAGATAAGAAAAGCAAGAAAGGCAGGGATCGGTGACAACTTCAAATCCCCTGCCCAAAAGCTTGGTTTCGAGTGGGCTACAGCGCCGCAGCGTAAGGATAAGAACGGGGACGTCATCCTCGCCACCCCTGTCCTCAACACTGCAGCCGCCTTAGACATCCTCAACAATGATGACTACGACAAGGACGAGAAGATTTACTACGCATCGATCCTTGCTCACAAAGCTTAGAGCAGCAGGCCCGTGCTGATTCTCGCGCCGACATGGCGGACGCAAGAGGAGGAAGTTGGAATCCAAATCCAACGCTTGCAAAGCTGCGGCCGGTGGCAACCCCAAGATCCGTCCGGCTCCAGTAGCCACGGAAAAGGGAAAGACAAGGAAAGGACCCGCAAGTCACCACCTCCCAAAAGGCAGCGTGACGAGGCGTCCAGAACCGGCAACAGACGCAAGGCCTCACTCCTCCGCCTAGGCGGGATGAAGGCGGAAGCAGGGGAAGCAAGCAGCCGCCAAGGAGTGGCGGCAATCGTGACAACGCCCCGCCGCCAAGAAGAAGCAGGGACCGCACACAGTCCCCACCACCAGTGCCCAGGCACGAAGGTGGAAGCCGGGGCACAACAACGAGCCTAGGCACAGCCGGGCAGCGCAGGACGAGCCTAATGCCGACAGATCCGGCAAGCAGCTCAGTCCGCAAGACGCACGACATCGTCTCAATGACATTAAGGCTGGAAAGCAGGATGCCTACCTAGGCCCTGAGTGCTTTGGCCCAGCCATCCGCAACGTTCAAGTACCCGAGACATGACATCAGTGTCAAAAACTCATCAAAGGTACAATGGAGCGGACAAGCCAAACTCATGGTTGTCGGACTACGCGCTGGCAGTTGAAATTGCCGGGGCAATGGCCTCGTCGCCGCACGCTTCCTTCCCCTCATGCTGAGGGGACAGCCCGAAGCTGGATCGAAAACTTGCCGGAGAAAAGCATTCATAGCTGGCATGACATGGAAAAGGTGTTCACGCAGCACTTCCAGGCACATACAAGCGACCCAATACATACACAGATTTGGTTCGTTGCGTGCAAAAGCCAGATGAAACAGCTACAAGCTTCTTGGCAAGGTGGATTCAGACGAAGGCAAGCTGCGAAACGTAGACGACAATCAAGCAATCCATGCCTTCACCACAGGCCTCCTGAAGGGCTCAAGTCTCAGACATAAGCTCGTGCGCATGCAGGTCAAGATCTCGGAGTCATGCTCGAAGTAGCAGCCATGTACGCACAGGCGGATGATGACGCACGCGATGGAGATGGCGCACATGACATGGCGCCAGGCAGGAGCAAGTCACAAACGCAAGGCTCCCCAGGACGACAAAGCCGGACCGTCAAACGAGGTCGCCGCCGCCTTCGAAGGCAAAGGCGGCAACCGCAAGTGGAAAGGAAAGGGTAAAGAAGGCGGCTCCAGCAAGCAACGCCTGACATACGATCAGGCAAAAGCCTTGCCCTGCCCAATCCACGCGTCCTTAGGCAAAGTTAACCACACATTAGGGGAATGCCGGTTCATGGAGGACTTCAAGAAGGACCCCGAGGTTGGCTGGAAGCCAAAAAAGAGCAAAAAGGCTGAGAAGACAAAAAGGAAGACGATGATGGGCAATCCATGTCGAGGATGAGGAACCCAAGCTGGCGCGCAAAGAAAAAAATACCCCAAGGTACATGGCCAATTGGTGTGCTTTTGGGCACTCCTTCGGCAAAGGAAGAAAAGGCGGAGATGCGCGAGCTAAACGCCACAGTGCCAGATGTTCCCCAGTATTTAGACTGGTCAGAGAGCCAATCACTTGGGATAGAGATGATCACCCAGATCACGTACCTCACCCCGGCAAATACGCCCTTGTCGTCGACCCAATTGTCGACAACTTCAGGCTCACCAAGGTGTTGATGGACGGCGGCAGCAGCCTCAACATCATATACGCGGACACCTGAAGCGCATGAACTTGTCGGAAAGCCAGCTTGACTACAGCAAAGTCAAGTTTCATGGCATCGTTCCGGGAAAGCAAGCCAAGTCAATGGGAAGCATCAAACTTGAGGTTACTTTCGGACCTGAGACAAACTACCGCTCGGAGTATCTCAGGTTTGAAGTAGTCCCCTTCAAGAGTGCCTACCACGCCATCTTTGGACGGCCAGCTTTCGCCAAGTTCATGGCTCGGCCGTGTTACATCTACAGCAAGCTGAAGATGCCGGGACCCAACGGTACAATCACCGTCAATGGCAACTTCAAGAAAGCAAAGGAGTGCGAGCGTGGCAACGCCGCCTTCGCTGAGGCAGTCCTCCACGCAGAGGAATTAGCCATGTTGAAAAAGGAGCTGATACGTCGCAGTTGCCGGAGGATGAAGACCGCCGAGCCCAAAAAACTTTCAAGGCGTCCGAAGACACAAAGAAGGCGGACCTGGTCCCAGGTGACAGCTCCAAGCAAGTCACCATAGGGGCAGGCCTGGATGACAAATAGGAAAGCGCGCTCGTCAGGTTCCTCCGTGAGAATCAGGACATCTTTGCATGGTCGTCAGCCGACATGCCAGGTGTCCCGAGGGAACTTGCCGAGCACTCTCTTAATGTCTATGAAGGAGCCAAGCCAGTAAAGCAAGGAATAAGGCGCTACGGTGAGAAGAAGCGGACAGCAATAGGGAAGGAGATCATCAAGTTGCAAGAAGCCAAGTTCATTAGGGAGGTAGTACACACTGATTGGTTGGCAAATCCTGTAATGGTTCCAAAACCAATAAGGAAATGAGAATGTGCATTGATTATACCGGTTTGAACAAGTGCTGTCCTAAGGACCACTTTGCTTTACCTCGTATAGATCAGGTCATAGACTCCACAGCCGGCTCCGAGCTGCTGTGCTTTTTGGATGCGTACTCCGGGTACCACCAAATCAAAATGCGAGAATCCGACCAAATCAAAACATCGTTTACTACGCCCTACGGGACCTTCTGCTACATCACGATGCCCTTCGGCCTAAAAAATGCCGGCGCAACGTATCAGCGGTGTATGCAAAGATGCCTTCACGAGCAAATTGGCCGCAATGTTCACGTCTATGTTGACGATTGCCGTCATGTCGAAAAAGAAGGCGGATTTGCTTGACGACCTGAGAGAAACCTTTGATAGCCTCCGGGTATATAGGATGAAGCTCAACCCGAAAAAATGCGTCTTCGGGGTTCCTGCTGATGCATGTAAAATGCATACATGAACTTTACATTTTATTACTTGATATGCCAACTTATTTGCATCATATATGGGTTATATTTATGTTTTATAATGATTTTAGGGGATAATTCACAGTTTCCCCATTTATTTGGAATTAACCCTGCAGAACCAGAAAACCCCTTTTTCCATGTTTTTGACTTTCAGGGACTCAAACGACGTCCAAATGACCTAAGATTTTACGGGGCCCAATATTTAGAAGGAAGAAGACGTACGAGCCAAGGATCCGCGAAAAAGGAAGTCCGAGGAGGGATTTGGGTGGTCCCACATGGCCAGATTCCCTGGCCGCGTGAGGCACCCTCTCTCCCCCCTCGTGGCTCCGATGCCGTCCGTTTTCGTCTCCGTGTCTTCGTCTTGACCTAAAACCGACTAAAAAATAGTCCCCCGAGGAGTTTCGCAGGGAGGCGGCGGAGAAACACAAAACCACGAAACAGAGAGTCAGAAGGCTATCGTCGGAGAAGATTGGAGGGGGGAAACGCCGCCGGATCACCTCCGGAAGGGTCCTCCATCCCCCCTCCGGAGTCTCCATCAACACCACCATCTCCATCACCATCTTCGTGATCCACTTCACCCCCCCTCATAGTTTGAGATTGTTCGAACCCTAGCTATTGTCTAAGTACTATTCTACATGTTTGTGAATTGCTACTTGTCATTGTTTTGTGGGAGATTATATTTTCAGATTGTGTTGTATCACTTATACCATTGAATCATATCATGTCTTCGCGTTGTGAGTAGTTCTCTCATGTTCCTGGGGGCATAGGATGGATTGGCAATGATTTCCACTTAACATGTATTGAGTATTTGGTCAAGTTTTTATCTTTTATGGTTATCTTATTGTACAACGTATGGGTGCACACATATGTTGAGTAATGCATGAAGGTGATCACACTAATGTGATGGAATGGGTAGGACCAGGGAGGACACGTAAACCTGTGGTCTAATACACGAAGTACCATTAGGAGGGGATTTATATCGGGGACCTTACAGTTTAAGGCTATGGTGGGACTCTATGTCTTAATAACTCTTGTGCAGTCATTTACTTGGCCATAAGAACCATCATAAGGGGTTTAGTTTATTTATTTAGCTACACCTAATTATGGCTCCGTCCAAAGAAGATTAAAACTTGACAAAATGTTTACCTTGTTGTTCTAGAAATATCTATGCCATGAAATCCATGTAGCCCTTGGGAAAGTTTTCCACGCATAAGAAACACACACTTAAGCTTGTCCTCTTGCTGCATAGAGGATTGGGCTTTCTCTCTTTGAGAGCTTTCACGCATCATATTTTATTTTCAGGTTTTTACTTTATTGCAAACTCTACACCAAAAACCCAAAAACACTTGCATCATTTAATCATTTTAGTTTGTCTAGTGCATAGATAATAAGAGAAGTGACACTTTTATTTGAGAGGATAAATACTTATACCTTCTACTCCTCGTGGGATCGATACTAATACTTACACATTGAAAATTTCAACGATCCTCTATACTTATAGGTATCACCTGCCGGCAAATTGCTCGGCTTTATCGTTTCCGAACGAGGAATAGAAGTCAATCCGGAAAAAATCAGAGCAATCCTCAACATATCCAGGCCCACGGACCTGAAGGACGTGCAGCGACTTGCCGGCTCGGCGGCTGCCGTCAGTCGTTTCATTAGCCGTCTTGGAGAGAAGGCACTACCTCTCTACCGGCTTCTGAAGAAATCCGACAACTTTGAGTGGACAGAGGAAGCGGATGCCGCCTTGCAACAGCTCAAGGAAGCATTAACGTCTGCTCCAATCTTAGCAGCTCCTCGAACGCAGGAACCAATGCTGCTTTACATCGCGGCAACTAACTTGGTTGTTAGCGTGGTTCTGGTTGTGGAACGCAAGACGGACAAATCAGACTTGCCGGAACAGCGTCCGGTTTACTTCATCAGTGAAATATTTTCCGCCTCTAAACAGCGTTATCCGCATTACCAGAAGCTGGTCTATGGTGTTTTCTACGCCGCCAGAAAATTGAGGCACTATTTCCAGGAGCATTCAATTGCGGTTGTGAGCAAGGCGCCTCTGGGGGATATCATCTACAATACAGATGCGACAGGCCGAGTTGCTGATGCCCACAAGTATAGGGGATCGTTGAAATCTTCGTTGGGAAGTATTACCCAAATTTATAGTTCGACTCAAGGGGAACACAAGAATACCAATAAGACTTTAGCAATTGAGGCGTCACTCTCAACCACACCTGTATATCAATAAACTTACAGCAGTGATAGTTATGGCAGTAGGATGATTCGAGCAAGCAAAATAAAACAGCAGTAGTAAACAAGGGTTTCCCAGTTTTCACCGGAAAAGTGAAAGTGTAACTCAGAGATTTAAAACGTAGGCATGAGGTGATAGAGGGGTGTTGCATGAATAAGAGTGATTATATAATAAGATACAAATAGCAATGGGACTTATCTCTAACTCCGATATATGTAGGTATGTGTTCCGTAAATAGTTGTGCGTACTAACCAAGAGAATTTGCACAACATCTATTGTCCTACCTGCCCATTTCACCGAGGCCAACTTGGAACTACAGGTAATTAAGGTCTACCCTTTCGAATAGCCTGGAACAATGCATTAACACTTCATGAGCACATAGAATCCTCAAACTAAAACATCCCCCCCTTGTTTTCCCTATATGTCACTTTTAGGGTTCGCAGGTTCAACATAATAGCAGGTGATACACTTTGCAGATAAATACCAAACTCAAATATATGATGGGGCAAAATAAGTTCAGTACAGAAATCATGCCACTCGGGACCTAGTAGCAAGCATTAAACATAGCATAAGTGCATCAACACAATACAAAAAATATCCTCAAGATAAACCCCTAAGATCTCGGACAACGGGTATCATTACATGATCAATCTCATCCAATCCCCATCCACCTCATATGCCTACAGTGGACTACTCACACATGGTGATGGTGAAGGAGCTCATGGTCGATGGAGATGAAGGTGGTGAAGATGGCGGTGAAGACGGCCTCCGGATCCCTCCTCCGGGGGAGAAATCCTGGATCAATCTGTCTCCGAAAACGAAGATCGTGGTGGCGGCGGTGCTCTGTTTCGCGAAAGCTCCTCTCCTCCTAGGTCAGCCACTTTTTCGTATATATGAGGGGGTACGCGAAAAGCCAAAGGAGAGGCGGTGCCCGAGGCTCCAGATGGGTGGGCCCACGCGGCCAAGGAATCTGGCCGCGTGGGGCCCACTCTTTTGGCCCTCGGACGCTTCCTCGTGTCCATCTTTTGCACGATGTCCTTCTTTTCCATAAAAACTGACGTGGTATTTTTCTCCGATTTAATTTCCTGCAAAAACAACCAGAAAAGAGACTTTGCTAAAAACATCGTCAGATTCAGCAGTTTTATTCAAATATGGGAAGATTCCGGAGCAAATTATGAAGCAAAGTGTTTGGAAAAGTAGATGCATTTTAGGTGCATCAGTTGCCAAGTGGGGTATCGAACTTGCCGCCTTCGACATCACGTATAAACCCAGAACCGCCATTAAATCATAAGCCTTAGCAGACTTTGTAGCAGATTGGACAGAAGCCATGGACGAAGTACCTCTCCCTGAGGACGCATATTGGATCATGAACTTTGACGGATCAAAAATGCTTCAGGGCTCGGGGGCTGGCAGTGTGTTAAGAAACCCTCAAGGTGACAATCTTAGTTATGTGTTACAAATTCACTTTAAAGCAACTAACAATGTTGCCGAATACGAAGCTCTCCTTCACGGTTTACACATCGCCAAGGAACTGGGCGTCTAGCGCGTCCTCTGCTATGGAGATTCGGACTTGGTGGCACAACAGATACGTGGCACTTGGGACGCAAAAAGCACGACAATGGCGGCATATCGCGCTACCATTGACGAGTTCGCTAAATGCTTCCTAGGCTACGAGGTCCGCCACATCCCAAGGGCTCAAAATGAGGCGGCGGACACGCTTGCCAGATTAGGGTCTGAACGCAAAAAGGTACCAAAGGATGTTTTCCTGGAACACCTGCACAAGCCGTCAATAAAAGGAGCAGACCTCCTTGACCCAGAGTCAGCAGAACCAGTCGAAGATGCTAGCTATGCCGTCTACCTGGTAAAGCCGGATTGGACGACGCCATATTTGGACTTCCTGATCAATCTGGAGTTGCCGGACGATGAGGTTTTGAAAAGGCAAATCATACGAAGAGCCAAGGCATTCACAATAATTAAAGGCGAATTGTACAAGCGTAGCACCACTGGTGTCTACCAACGTTGCATTACGCCCGAAGAAGGCAGAGAACTGTTGGACGAGATACATGCTGGAGTGTGTGGACATCACGCTTCCTCACGCGCCCTTGTTTCCAAAGCTTTCCGACAAGGTTTTTAATGGTTGACAGCCAAGCAAGATGCAGAGGATGTCGTCAAAAGATGCAGGGGCTGCCAACTATATGCCAGACAATCACACATGCCGGCTGGTTGGTCCGTTTAAGACGGCGCCTGGTGGCTACACACATTTACTTGTGGCTGTAGACAAGTTCACCAAGTGGGTTGAAGCTAAGCCCATCAAAAAGCTAGACGGTGCCACAGCCGCAAACTTTCTGTGAGGAATAATCTCTCGGTTTGGGGTGCCTCACAGCATTATCACCGACAACGGCACTAACTTGTCGCAAGGCGAAGTCGAGGAGTACTGTTATAAGCATGGCATCCGCCTAGATCTCGCCTCAGTAGCACACCCGCAGGCAAATGGCCAAGTAGAGCGTACAAATGGTTTAGTCCTACAAGGCATCAAACCACGTCTCGAAATACCATTGCACAGAGCGGCTGGGGCTTGGGTGGATGAGTTGCAGTCTATCCTTTGGAGTTTACGCACAACTCCAAACAGATCAACCAAGTTCACTCCTTTCTTCTTAGTCTATGGCGCAGAAGCGGTGTTGCCGCCCGACATGATGTATGATTCTCCCAGAATTCAAGCCTACGTCCAGGAAGACGCAGAAGATGCAAGACAGGATGGCCTTGACCTACTTGATGAAGAACGCGATGTTGCTCTCGCACGATCCACCATCTATCAGCAAAGTTTGAGACGTTATCACAGTAAAAGAGTACGGCAACATAGTTTTAGAGTTGGTGACCCGGTCCTCCGCCTAATCCAAGACAGGAAAGGCTTGCATAAGTTATCCCCGCCATGGGAAGGACCTTTTGTGGTCAGTAAGGTGTTGCTCAATGGATCTTATTACTTGGTGGACGCACGAGACGGATACAAGAAGAAGCGAGGTCGCAAGCGCAAAAGGAAGGTCGACGACCAGTACGACGAAACCAAGCGACCTTGGAACATTGAACAGCTACGTTCTTTTTACACTTAGCAATTTCCAAATTGCAATAAGTGCTATATGATTATGAAATAAAAGTCTGTGGTTTGCTCATCCAGCTTTGAGACCATGCCATCTTTTGTCTTTTCTTGCAATCATGTATTTATTAATGTCAAAAGTTTCCGTTAAAATTTCGCTCTGTGCTACGGGTCCAACTTTTTTGACATTTGACGTCTTCCGGCTAAAAAATAAGCAAACAACCTTTGCACCGCCTAGTATGCATATCTGTCTGTTTGTGTGTGGGTCGCCTAGTAGTATGTCGTTGGCACCAACATGCCGGCTTTGGTCTCTGGGTCTAAACTAGTTGGTATTGCACCTGGTTGGCTCAGCTAAAGTAACTGTGATGAGGTTCCGCCAACATATGAAACAGCTAAACATGCAAGCGAGGTACATATTAAGGCGGGCCACTTAAATAAGCCTACCGCCAAGTGTAGCATAAAAGTTGGCCCAACATAGTTACAAACCAAAAATATAAACAAGTTTTTAGGCGTTAACAGATTAACGCACTTTCTTGTGCTACCATTGCAGGAGAGGACATCTAAGGAGTTGCCGCCTTGGTGGACGTTGTTGGGAGATCCTGGGGGCGATTCCGGCATCCTTGGGGCTGACTCCGCCATCCTGGGGGCTGTGCTCCTTAGCCATGGCTTCGCCTTCCCCGCTTCCGGCAACTTCAGGACCCGCCAAGGAGGGATCAGCCACGACAACGTGTGGATCCGGGTGTTCCTTGTAGAACTTGCGGATGTCCACCATGTTGGCAACCCGGGTTGCGTCGCCCCGAACAGCCCGCAGCACATCTTGCATCACGATGGCTTGGTTGTTTTTGTCTTCGGTCGGGAAGTACTCGTTGACTTGATGAATATCAGCCTCCGGGTACCACGCCGCCGTCAACGCCAATGCCAACTTGGCTCCGCCTCGTGCTGCTGATCGTAGCATGCCGTCATGTTCGGTCACCGCCTTCTCCAGCAGGTCCGGCAAAGCATCAAAGTTGACGGGATCGCCGTGCACGCCAGGGTAGAACTTGGCGGCAAACGCTTTGCCCGCACTGACAATCTGGTTGACTGTTTCGCCAACCTTCAAGATGCGGGCAAGGCGCGACGTCGTATCCACGTCATCGCCTAAGCTAGCCGGCACTGCATAATGCAAGCAGTTACACATTGCGGTTTGAGACTTAAGAATTCAAGGTATCGAAGCAAGATGAAGGAAAAGTGGCTTACCCAGGACATGCTCGTGGATGGCGTTGATCTCATCCAGATGGTTTTCAAGCGTCGCCTGGGCTAGCTGGACCGCTCTCGAGAGTTGGTCCTGCTGCTCTTTGGCATTCTTGTTCACCTGGGAGAGGTTGTTGCCCAAGGCTTCAAGTTACCCCGTCAACTTGCTAACCTCGGCGGCATGGGCCAGCTCCCGCTTCTCCAGCTCCTTGGCATGATCCGCCTTCAGCTTCGACACCAACTCAGCAAGATCTGCAGCTTCGTTCATCAAAGCTTGCATGTCAGTGGAGTTCTTGAGAATATCTTGTGCGGTGTTTAGTAATTCTACAAATAAAGAGGGAGACGACTAAAGAACTTGTCGGAAGGGAAAATTCAAACTAGGACGAAAAGAAGGCAAAGAAGTTTTGTCACCTTCATTCTTTTTGCGAGCCTCTTCTAAGCTCGCAATCTGGGCGTTCTTCAACTTGATGTCTTGCCGAAGTTGGCGGCATTCTGCGTTCTTCGTGACTTGGGCTTGAAAAAGCTCTGCGTTGGACGCGAGAGCCGCCTACAACAGAAACGCAACAATTGAGATCCAAGTCAAGACCACTCCGCCGGCTAAAAACAACCTTTTTAGTCGCCAAAGTGCTCGGGGGCTGCGACTAGGGATTACCTCAAGTTCGTTCTGTAGCAAGTTGGTGAGCTGTTCCATGTGCCAGTGCCAAAACTTGGTGCCCTCACGCATGTTCTTCAACGTATGGAGGGGATCCTTCGCTCCTGCGGCATAGTTGGGGCCAGATTTAGAGGAGGAGCCGCCATAGCTCTCTTCCATCTCGTCTCCCGCCTCCAGCTTCATAGCCATAAATCGAGCGGCATCATTAGCCGAAGCTTCAGCCGTCTTGGAAATAGTAGGGCCCGCAACGGACTTCTTGCCCGTCATCTTCTCCGCAGCCGCCTCTGCAGTACCAGTAGACGTTGTGAACGTTCCCTGGCAAACAACTACGGGAACGCCAATGGCAGGCGTTGTCGGTGCAGTGGCTGGAGAAGACCGTGGCAGCTTGCCCCTGCCGGCAGAAATCTTCAGGTTGGCGCGAAGCTTGGGCATGGCAGGCTTGCCCCTGTAAGTAGAACGGTATAAGTTTGTCAGCAGAAACTTATTGTATCAAACGACTAAGTCAGGGAAAGCAAAAGCTTGCTGATACCCACAAGTATAGGGGATCGTTGAAATCTTCAATGTGTAAATATTAGTATCGATCCCACGAGGAGTAGAAGGTATAAGTATTTATCCTCTCAAATAACAGTGTCACTTCTCTTATTATCTATGCACTAGACAAACTAAAATGATTAAATGATGCAAGTGTTTTTGGGTTTTTGGTGTATAATTTGCAATAAAGTAAAAAGCTGAAAATAAAATATGATGAGTGAAAGCTCTCAAAGAGAGAAAGCCCAATCCTCTATGCAGCAAGAGGACAAGCTTAAGTGTGTGTTTCTTATGCGTGGAAAACGTTCCCAAGGGCTACATGGATTTCATGGCATAGATATTTCTAGAACAACAAGGTAAACATTTTGTCAAGTTTTAATCTTCTTTGGACGGAGCCATAATTAGGTGTAGCTAAATAAATAAACTAAACCCCTTATGATGGTTCTTATGGCCAAGTAAATGACTGCACAAGAGTTATTAAGACATAGAGTCTCACCATAGCCTTAAACTCTAAGGTCCCCGATATAAATCCCCTCCTAATGGTACTTCATGTATTAGACCACAGGTTTACGTGTCCTCCAAGGTCCTACCCATTCCATCACATTAGTGTGATCACCTTCATGCATTACTCAACATATGTGTGCACCCATACGTTGTACAATAAGATAACCATAAAAGATAAAAACTTGACCAAATACTCAATACATGTTAAGTGGAAATCATTGCCAATCCATCCTATGCCCCCAGGAACATGAGAGAACTACTCACAATGCGAAGACATGATATGATTCAATGGTATAAGTGATACAACACAATCTGAAAATATCATCTCCCCACAAAACAATGAAAAGTAGCAATTCACAAACATGTAGAATAGTACTTAGACAATAGCTAGGGTTCGAACAATCTCAAACTATGAGGGGGGTGAAGTGGATCACGAAGATGGTGATGGAGATGGTGCTGGTCTTGACGGTGGTGTTGATGGAGCCTCCTTGCGAAACTCCTCGGGGGACTATTTTATAGTCGGTTTTAGGTCAATACGAAGCCACGGAGACGAAAACGGACGGCATCGGAGCCACGAGGGGGAGAGAGGGTGCCTCACGCGGCCAGGGAATCTGACTGCGTGGGGCCCTCTATTTTCCAGCTGGTTGGGCTTCTGGTCTTCATTTTCAGCCCATTGCGTTCGTCTCGAAAATTCTGAACCGTGCTCTTTGGCCTTGCCCTTTTTGGAGTCCCGAAGCTCCCGGAAAGTCCAAAACACTAAAAAAGACGTTTTCTGGAAAACAGAGTTAGAACCAAAAGAGGGGGGGGGGTTGTTTAGAAAATCCCCGAAATCATTATAAAACATGAATATAACATCATATAAGTTGCAAATATGTAGGAATATCTAATAATAACATGCAAAGTTCATGTATGCATTTTACATGCATCACTTGCCTACCGCTTAACTGGGATATTTTCCCCCAAGGCCTCGTCCTCTGCATCAGCAGAGGTGGCCGCTTTCTTCCTTTTCTCCAAATCCTTGGTGGAGCCGCCTACTTTGCGCTTCTTCGACTTGCTGGCACCGGTGTCATACCAGTTGGGAGTCAAGTCGGCATCCTCCAAGGTTTGCAGCTGAAAAGGAAAAGGTCAAAACATTAATTCAGTATACGGTGGACAAAGATGTCAAGTAAAAGACAGGGTAGCTCCGGCTTACCACTGGGGCTGGGTTATCATGGGTGAACATGGCGACGCCTTCGGCCTTCACCGACAGAGGCTTGACAAGCTCTCTAAGCCGGTACTGCAGCACATCTTGGTCAAGGGTGCTGTTGCCGGCGTCGTCCGCTTTGTACTCGCACATCTTTAGTGGGCGATGGCGGAGTGGCATTATCTTCCTCGACAGCCAGCAGATGACGGTGTCAACTCCGTCAAGCAACGGGGCCTTCATCGTCTTCGTCAGAAACTCGATCCGTCTGACGGCAATTCGAAGGTCATCCGAAAAGCTGCTTAGTGGCACCTTTGCCGTCCAGCAGGCCTTGTGAGTTGGTGGTCCATTGACGAAAACAGGCATCCCCTGTGTCGTGCCGGGTGTCGGGATGTTCTTGCAGTAGAAGAAAGTGCTGGTCCAGTGCTTCACCGACTCGATGTATGGGATCTTTGGATACCAGTCGGGCTGGCGGCAGTTGAAGGTTACACTACCGCAGGTTGCCAGCTGGCCGCCTGGTATGGTTTGTCTGCGGCACAAGAAGCAGTACTAGAATAACTCTATGGATGCAGCTATGCCTAAGTACCCTTCGCATAGCGCTTGGAAGCCGGCTAGCACTAAAATACTATTGGGCGCTATGTTGTGCGGTTGCAACCCATAGAAACTAAGCACTGCCAAGAAGAAGGCGGAAAGCGGTAATGACATACCGCGGAGGCTGTGCGACGCCAACATGACGCGCTCGCCGTCTTGTTGGTCGGGGACTGTTTCGTCGCCTGGAACCCTCCAGGCGCACTCTGTCTTAGGCGGTATGTAGCCGCCATGCTCCAGCTCCTGCAGATAGGCTGACGTCATGATTGACGGCAGCCAGTATCTGGAGCCCAGGTCCGCCGCCTCCTCTTCTTCCTCAGTGTCATCGTCGGCGGCAACTTCTGCTTCCGCCGTAGCCTCGGCGTTGGTCGCCGTCAGGGAGGGAAGGGGAAAAGCAGGTGTGGCCGTTGCTGGTGCCGCCGGAGATGGAGAAGAAGAAGTCACCCCGCCTGCAGCCGCGGCGGGGACAAAAGGGGTCACCGGAGTAGTGCTTGCGGGAACAGCCGCCGCCACCGGTGCAGATCCAGATCCAGGCGCGGCCGCCGATGTTGCAGCCAGCGCCGCCGCCGCTGCCGAAACCTGCTCAATGTTGCCCGCCATTTGGCACAGAAGCAATGCTCGAGGCTCGCCGGAGTTGCGTGCGAGGTGGAGGAGCGCTCAAGAAGGGGAGGTGGCTGCGGTGAATGCGAAGGAGGAGGAAGAGTTCATCCCTGTGGTGCGATGGGTTATTTATCCTTCTGCCTTGAGATTCGTGCGCGGGTCTAGCGGAGACACGATCTCCGCCATGTGCCCACGATTTGCACGTCGTGGCTGCGGCGTTACTGCCGTCGCCTCGATTCCCGCGCGTAGTGGGGAGATAATCACAACGCATGTCTTAGTTCAAACTGTCGTGGACTGCATGACGTCATCCGTCAACATTTGACGGGACCGGTCAAAGGACAAGACTGGTGCCGGGAAGATTCCTGACAACGGTCAGGCCGTCTTTCCCATGATGGCGGCAAATCATCCGACTACTTTAGACGGATCGCCGCTTACTTCAACTTTGGAATGCTTCAATCTTTTCAGCCGCCTGCAAGACAAGATGGACGTAGCCGATAAAAGAAGACGGCGCCTGAAGAACTCGAACCCTTCCAGGGGCTAATGTTGGGGATATACCAACTAGGAGTATCACCAGCATGGATCAATCCGGCTAGTCCAGGGTGGCCCGCAGTGGTGGTAAAGGCTTTGCCTGCCGGGCGGCCCAGATAGCTGACGACCAAGGAAGGCGGATGCCGGCAAGGAGGAGGCCCAAGACCGAAGCCCATGAAGCCACCAAGACCAAGACGGAAGGCGGTAGACTTGATGGATAGGTTTAGGACTCTGTATACTTGCCGGATACGTAATCACCTTGTAACTCTAGGTCCGGCCGCCTATATAAGCTGAACCACGGGAAGCCTTTAGGGCAATACTCTCATACTTTCACACATCCCATAGCTCGTTGTAACCTGTAACACGGCGATCTGCCTTATAGTGAGTTATAGCAGGACGTAGGGCTCTGCCACCACCGTGGAGCCTGAAGCTGGGTAAACTGCCGTGTACAATCCCGACCTCGACGACGTCCACCTTCTTGCCCTACGTTCACCCTCGGCTAGCAGGACCCCGTCTCCTATCTCAGATGCCGATACGATGACAACCTTGGTGGCAAGTGTGGTTCTCCGTGTTCTTATTTTTTCTATCTTTGTTCTGCTTTGTAAGAGGTTCCCCTCATTACTTTGTATCTGTTTGGCTGTTGGGCTTTATTTATAAAGCGGGGCGAAAGCCTGTTTCAAGGATTAATTCTATCTTTTATTGCAGCGAATAAGATAGATTTCCACGTATCTTATCTATATCCATTATTAATGGCAATATATTATGGGTTTAATCTGAACACTAATTGGTTTACGAGTTCAAATGAACTGCCAAAAATGCTTGATGCCTCGGCCCTATATATATTGATCCATTCTAGAGCAACAAGGTGAGAAACACATCCAATTTTTAATCTGCCAGGTTCGAATTTTTTTAGATCAACATTGGGAAGGAAACCAACAATTGACGTGAAAAATTTACCACCATGGTTTGTTGTTAAAGAGTACGGACGGGCTGATGGAACTACTTATAAGGTTTGTTTTTTCCTAAATCTTCTGTTAATATATTCGTGAAAAACTATTAGATCTGATCTGTATATATAGGGGTCAAGTGTATGTATCTTTGATGTTCAGCAGAAGTATTGCTATCATATCTTGTTAATACATTGTTTTTGAAGCATGTTACCAGAAAATTGTTTTTTTAGGACTAACCATAGTTCATCTACCCTTTAGAGAATCAGGACCACCTCTTCTATACCTGTTGTTTTGATGCTTTCAAATCTTTCTTTCGTATAACAATTCCTATGAAGAGACTTGCAGGGTCTGGTATAGATCTATACAAAAGTTTCTTGTTGATATATAGTTGATGGACAGTTCGATTTTTTTAAACGAAATAATAAGCTATGCTCATTTTATTTACAATATATTCAGAAGTACAAGGATACATACAACGACAAGACTTACCGATCGCTGGATGCAGTGGCAACGGATTTTGGACTTGGTGGCAACAACATACCTTGCCCCAAACCTCTGAACATAAGGAAGGTCAGATTAATTGCCACGTTTGCGTTGAATAATCTCTACTATGTTTTGCAATTTAGCCCCTGCAAAAAGCGGATATTAACGCGCAGTCCTTTTTAAAGTTGTTTACCGGTTCGATTGTTTTCCCCCGGACGCTAGGTGGACGCGTCCCAGCACGCCTGCGACAGCCCCGATTCCTACGCCGGCGGCGCTGATCTTTGCTGCCCTCGCGCCCTCTCCTCCTCCGGAAAGATGGGGCGCTGTGTTTCTGCCGCCCCTCCGCCCTCCAGCCCCACCGATGCCGACACCTTCGAAGACGGGAAGAGGCCGGTGGCTCGACGCGCTCCAAATCTGCCGGCTGCATCTGATTCGACGCGCTCCAAATCTGCCGGCTGCATCTGATGCGTGCTGAGCGGCGGGCAATCGGCAATCGCCATCCTCGCCGAAGGCGAAGCCGCCGCCGCGTCCTCGCGTTGATCCACGCGTCAACCTGCCCGCTCTATCGAGCTGCTTCTTTGATGTCCAGCAAGAAGCACAAGCTTATACGTGCTCCCAAAGAGTGAATCTGAAAATTCACGCGTTGTCCTATGGCAGCAAGCGCAGCGTGGCGCCGTTTCCCGTCCAGGGTTGCACTCGGAGATTGCCAGGCCGTGGTGGTTTTCCAGTTCGGGGTTGATGATTTTTCTGCTCCCTTCTCATGCTTGATGACTTTCAGGTAGCACAAGGTCAGACGTTCAGAACACATCAGGCTACAAGATACAAGCTGCACACATGCATGGTACATTCTTTTTTTTTTTTTTTTTTTTTTTTTTTGCGAATTGGGGATGGAGAGAGAGAGAGAGATTAAGCGGGATTACAATCTGCCTGACAGCATGTCAAGACTTCAGCTGGACCTCCGCGTGCCCAGACCCTTGACAGGCCTTGCACACGTCCTAGATTTGCTAATATATGACTCGCCTGATTCTGCTCCCGCCGTATGACTTCGATTGACAGTTTTCCATCTTCCTCTATCATCCTCTTGATATCCTGGATAGCTCCCATGTGCTCAGAATGGTCAATACCTGGGATTTTGATCGAGTTTACTGCATCCGCGCAGTCCATCTCAACCAAGCAGGGTAGCTCGCACCACTCCCGCACCATGGCAATGCCCTCACGGCAGGCAGCAAGTTCAGCAGCAAGTGGGGAACTACAAGAACTCAGAAACCTGCAAGCGGACATGATAATTGCACCATTCTCGTCACGGAGCACCCAACCGGCACCACCTGTGCCACTTGTGCCCTCAGCTGCTTTAAAGGATCCATCAACGTTAAGCTTCACCGTCTCTCTCGTCGGCTTGATCCACGGACTGGGTGGCTGTGAGGACACCACCTTGGCCTTCTTCTTCATGCTTCTACTTTCTGGCTCATAGCAAAGCTGCACACATGCATGGTACATTCTGAGTCTACATGTGTATCTTATCATGTCTTGTGACTTCTCTCTTTCCCATCAAGAAGTGTGAATGTTTCTCTCGTATATGTTGCAAAGACAAATCCCCTGTCAGCCTGTTTTTGATTGTATGCAAATATTATTTATTTTCTGTGCTACAGTCACGGCATGACACTGAGATGTTCAGGCTTGTATTCTCCTGCTCATAGGAGAATTGCCCTAGATGTGTTATTTCGTTATAATGTCAAACATTATTTATTTTCTGTGCTACAGTCACGGCATGACACTGAGATGTTCAGGCTTGTATTCTGCTGCTCATAGGAGAACTGCCCTAGATGTGTTATTTCGTCATAATGTGTATACATTTTGATTTTACAAATTTGATCACAACAGTTTATGTGTTCGTGTTATGTTCATCTCAATCTTTATTGAAGAAAAATTATGCCCATCTCAACATCTGTACGAACTAACAAGTTCGGCTTAAAAATATGCACCAATCCTCTCCGGTAAGTGATTAGAGGTATCATATCCATGCAACATGGGAACACCATTAAAAGAAAAATCCAAGGACATGCTGTTTTAGAACGTACTACAGTCTTCTATTTATCTACATGTTCTTAATGGACCTTTTGTAATAGCATTGAGGAGGTGTAGATGTTATCTGCAAGTAAAATAGGTACTCCTAACTTATCTGAAAGGAAAATAAATCCGGCTTTGGGGCTTCTGAACCTTGCGAACTTATTTTACAATTGCGAGATATTTTACTATTCAAGGCAGGGCAGAAAGCTCACCACAAACACTGTTGTAAAAAGTGGGTTGATAATCGTTGCAATGTCTCCCAAAATCATGGGATGTGGCCTACAAGGGTTTGAGAAAACTTCGGTACACAACTGTGAGTGACATGTTCGAGTGGGTTGACTATGATGTATAATGGTGGTATTGTTGGAGTGGGGAACTACAAAGTGTAATGGTGAAAGAGGTGAAGCCAAGGAGCTGGTGTGAAGAAAAAGGGATGACGAAATGCGTCCTTGTCATGTATTTACGGTTCTACGTTATATATAGGGAGAGAGAGCACAAGAGAGAGGATGTGGTGATAGAGAAAGAGAGACATGACAAATGCAGTGTGAACTATAAACATGTGAAATAAGATGGCAGTACAATTAAAATGTCTGAATAAAATGTGTCTTCGTTCACGCATTCTTTGTATAACCTGATTTTTACAAAATCATTATACATCTTTATTTTTGCGTCGATGAAATTTAATGGCCCGTGGCAACGCACGGGCATTCAACTAGTCTAATTAGTATGCCCTAGTTGAAATAGTTTCTTGTATCTGAAAATAAACTACAGGAGCAAACTAGTTTCTTACACGACTTTTATAATCCTATTTGTAGGGCGGTTCATTTGTATCACTGGTGCCGATGATGCCTTATACTACTACCCCAGGTGATTTTTTTTTGATGACTTGGTTTACATTAAATATTTGACTTGAAGTTGATACATTAGCTAGTTTGTCACATATGTCTTACAAATTTTTATATTTCTTGGTCCAGAAATCCCTGAATATGTTACAAAGAGCATTGGTAGTGATTCAAGCAACTTTAGAGAAGGTATATAAAATGGATCGTATGATCCTGTACGAGTAACTAGTATTTAGCAGAACAAAATCTTGTTGGCTTATAATATTTATTTGTTGGTATAGAAGAAGAACAATCTAATACGACTAGAGATGTCCCGTGCATCATGAAAGAAGGTACATTTAACATTCTCCATATTGCATTTACAAGACCTAAATATATTACTCTTGAGATGAATGGAAAATCTGAGACTTTTACCCTGAGATGTGATAACCGGCCCTCGTTAATTCCGTCACACGAATTGTCGACCCTTCTTTCAGTTAAATTTACCATCTGATGTTATTTTTGAAGAATCATACTAGTTCCTGATATGTATGTTTATTGCATTATATATGTTGTATCAACATCTGAAGCTGCTGCAAATGGGATATTTCATGATGTCCATGTTCCAAAGAAGCAAATGATATCATCTGGTGAGATAGTTGCCTTATTAGTTCATACTACGTAGTGCAATATTTTTTTGCGCAAGCTGTATAATATCAATAGATGTGTGCCTTTGTTTTTCGTAAGGCGTTCTCAAGTCGGAATCCACCACTTGCTGGAATTTATCTCAATCAACTTCCCCTAAAAATGGATAAGAAAATCAATCAGCTATATTCCGTGTGGGATACTGTAAATTGCGATAGAGCAACTTACAACAAAGTAAAAGAGTCTACTTTTTGCTGATACAGCAGGGTGTTGAGCTTATCAGCTCATACTTCCTCTCAAAATTGTTTCCAACTTTTGCAGTTAAAGAAATGGAAAATGAAGAAACTGGACATGCTGCAAGCCACTTCGAAAAAGGTATGTACGTACGTGGAACAATGAGTGTACCACAGGACTATATCTATACGAGTGACGGCCAGCTAGTAGTGCTCATCACTTCTATTTGCTTGTAGAAGAAGAAATTGCTAAGAAGATAGATGCCCCTTCTGCTGATGCAGCAAACATGAAGGTAACATGAAAAGCCCTTGTCATTAGTCTACTTAGTTACAATATATCTTATTACTCATCATGTTTTCAGTTGTTGCAGGAGAAATGAAGAATCAGGACGATCCGCAGATTCAAGATCATGCTCAACATGTCTATGAGATTGTTCCTTCAAATATGGTCTATGTCGACTATCAGACGATATAACTACTATGTTTTTGTTTCACATAAACTATGTGCAGTGGTATGCCACTGTTTTGCTTTAGTTTCTTGTCGAGGACAACTGGTCAAGTTAAAGAATGATGAATAAATTTATTATTTGCGTAAATACTCTCTTATTTTCTGGTTCTGCAGTCTTAAACAAGTTGGCAATATTTTATTAATCAATATCTTGTCTTGGTAATATTAGCTCTTAAAAAATAAGTATTTTGTCGAGGGAGATCGCATATCTGAACAGTAGTTCGTTGATAAATAATAGAGTTAAATTGGTGAAAACTACACTACCGCCCCCCTCTGTCTATCAACTGATGTGCCACTTTAACTAAGATAGTGCAGATATAGGTTGATAATAATGGACTTAGATATTATGAATTACTATCCTGCATCAATACAAATGTTAAAATTAAGCATAGGCCTCCACTTGCACTGAGTTAAATATTATAACAACTCCTTTTTTTGACTTTTTCTTCTAATCTAGATAACACCTTTTCTCAAGACTGCTCATAACAAGTTTTGAGTTGCTTACAGAGCCTGCCGCTCTGTTATTATAACAACTCCTAGTACACAGCGCTGAGTAAGTTTTCACATCCGACCGGAAACGATAAGATACTGATAGTGCATGTTTATCTCCGTCGCTTCTCAAACGACTTAGATATTTAAGCACGGAGTTTTTTTTTTAATAGCCGACTGGGAGGATGCTTGGCGCGCCTACAGTCGCTTTTGAGCACAAACACACATGATTCGTGCAGTATGCGAGTTGGGTCAGCCAGGAAAACCCACCGCGAACCATCTTGAACTTCCTCATTCCTTCACACCCTCCGGACAATGCTTGAGTAGGTTTTGGCGCAAAACCAAGCCCTGTTCATTAGTCAATTAACCTAAAAAAAACTAAATAGGAATACCGGGATAATCTAGATTTTTCCTTGACCTCAGATTTTATGGACATAAGTTTTCTAATTTGATAGTCGGTTTCATTGGTAAACCGATTGCATTCGTTGAGTCAGCTCCATTATCAAAACTGACTAGGCCAAAACCAGACCTTCCGCATATTTTCCGTGACTCTGTTTTTTCACCCAAGCTGTGTAGGAAGTATATATTTTGATCCCTCTAGGGTTGTCGGAGACCCTCCACAATTCTCTTTAGGGTCTGTTTTTCCATCACACCATACCACATGCCTATCGCATTCACATGCTTAACAAGATCCAAAATTAACCCACAAGAGAATATATTAACATTACCAGTTATGATATATAACCCATACCACATGGAAATTAGCTGCAAATAATTATTCCACACCACGAAACTCCGCTCTTAGGTCCTATTTAAGCTTTAAAGGACCGACACAAGTTTATTTCTTCGATCTCTTTCTTATCTCTTTGATTTTCACGCCTCTCAAAAATCCGGTCGCAGCTAACTTACACAGGGTAATTATACTTCTTCCTTTTGTGCTATGTGTTTTTAAAGCCGCTTTCAAGCACAAATCCCTTGAAGGTGTCAGCTTTTTTATCATGCATCATATTTCACCTATGAAAAAATAAAGGAGATTCATAAATAATGAAGAAGGTAAGATTTTATTGACGAAACGTTTGAAAAGTTTGGCATGTGAACTCTCACCATGTTTTCATAGGCATTGGCACCCATAGGGTTACTGAAATCTGGCAAGCCTATATTTGAGAAGGATGCATATGTCCTAGCTCTTGCACAACATCATGTCATATTGTCTATAATGTGTTCAAAAAGGGAGTCTATACGGCTTTCTCCGCGTCCTTTTTTCGCCCACATGTAGGACATGCCCGCATACTCAGAAATCCCATCTTGTGGGAGTTCTTACAAACATTGTCGAGATTAAACTCTTCAAGACACTTCTGAACAAATTCTTCGAGGTCTTCAATAGCACAAACTGAGGCCATACAACCATACATCCTCTTTGAAATGCTGGAATTCGTAAACTGGACTGAACCCCTGTTGCACGCACTTGATCACGAGGGTGGTCCGCCAATACGTCCATGCCTTCCAACAGTTATTAAAGTCTTGCGTTCAGCACGGTTCATATGATCATTTTGATGTTGAAGTATGTGAGATCTTGATGTGCACCGGCTTGGGGAAGTGGTGTTTGAACACATAAGTTTGCTTTTCACCTTAGGTAATCCCTTCAATTGCTTTGTTCGACTCAAAACTACTCCAACTAATATTTTCATGGGGTGCAAACTTGTAATCAGCCATGACCATGTTCATATAATTCTCCCTCTCTTGAGGTGAAGTCGTCCTCGACTTTCTTATATCTGAAAATAATAACACGACAACACAACCAAATAATAACACGAGGATACAACCAAATAATAATAACGAGGGAAAGAAAGACTTAGGTACTTACATGCAATCTTTAATTTTGTTGTGCCCCTCATGACGTCTCTCATGGTTGACTAATGTTCATTGTTGGGTTGATGACGTTTGAAGCATGTTTCTCTATTTTCTCTCACCGTATATTGTTTTAAGAGTTCATGAGCACATACCTCTTTAAAAATAACAACATTAATTTCCGTTTTACCTCAATGAGTTTATCCATGCCCATGTTGTAGTCAATCTTCACAAATCCTCCATGTATGGGAGTGGTCCATGGCCCATGCGCCCATAATTATTCTTTGATCTCATCCTCCCATTGTTGTAATAGGGTAGCAATGTATGACTTTAGCCAAAAAGGAGATTTATGATAATGTTAGTAAATGAATAATATTCGCTCTTCTCATGAATTTGGTGGAACACTTAACTCTCTATTATTGTATGGAATTCAATCATTGGCCTCACATTTAGTGGACTCCTCAAATCTCTTATATTGTGTGGAGTCATCTCAGCTTCACACTTGGTGGAGTCACTCAACTCTCTATTATTGTGTGGACATTCTTGCCTCACTTTTAGTGTTATCACTCAAATCACCAATCCTCTCACTTTGATTAGGTGGAATACTAGATAGTGGTTCACTCAGATCTCTAATGTTTTGTTCAGTAATCTCTCCTCATGTTTGGTGGACTCACACAACTCACTTCTCTTCGCACTATGTCAGTGTGGAATGTTAATTATGACGTTATGTGGTGCTTCAGTCCCTTCACTTAGTGCCCGGCGGCAAGACCATGGGGGCAATTCCTCGCCCATGAGCTCCTCCTCCAAGCTTCCCACATACTTGGTGTGCAGCAAATTCATCGTGGCTTCGATCAGCACCAATGATAGGGGCGTCATGAATGCGGGCACCTGCAACATGTATACAACCACCAAAGAGGCGGTCATTCACAAGGTTTCTCCCATTCACGGTGACGAACGGGGTATCGAGGACATGTTCGTGCTCAGCCCCACAACTCGCTATAGGTAGAAGATCACCGAACCACCTTTGTAAGGGTGCGTCCATCCGTGTATCAATCTCAGCTAAGATTTCGGCACGAGTCACCAGACACTACAGGAATGCGTGGCTACTCCGACAGCCAGAAGCCGTCGGCATAGCCCGGAATGCCGTCGGCTATGCCGAGGGCAGCTGTCGGCGTAGCTCCGGCGTAATAGGGCATCGGCGCATCCTCCGATGCCGTCGGCATAGGGCAATGTCGTCGGCGTACCAACTCACTTCTAGTGACAATTCCCGATCGGTCACTCATCTTCAGATTAGTCCAGCCCTATCACGCTTAACTTGTTAGTTCCTTCCCTATGAGCTTCCTAGAAACACCTCATGCTTTGTTGACAATAGTATCCTATGAATCCTATTAACCCTTGGACCATGATGTCACACACCTCTATTTTTTAATCCAAACAATTATTTAAGTAAACAAAAATGAATATGTAATAATAATCTTGAATTCAAATAACAATAAAATGATTATTTTTTTGCCTTTTTCCATTTAATATTGAATAATTCATATCTACAAATCCGTAAATCGGAATTCGACAAATAATATGTCTAAATCGATCAGAAAAATGAGAGGAATCCAAATATGACATCCATATCATCTTTTTCATAATGTATAGGAGTTTACTAAGTGAGAGGAATCCAAAAATGAGAGGAATCCAAATATGTCTAAATCGGAATCCAAACTTGGGCACCAAATGATCTAACCATGTTGGAATGGGCCAAGATTTGGCACAGTGGAGCACAATGGCATTGCAAACAAACATAGCCCTTGGTTTGGAGTGTTGGGTGTGTGGTAGAGGGTCACACCCAGAAAAATTAGGTGTCGAAACTAGGATTTCTGGGGGAAACATGCCAAACTTGGGCATCAAATGATCAAACCATGTAGGAATGGGCCAAGATTTGGCACAGTGGAGCACAATGGCATTGAAAAAAAACATAGTCCTGGGTTTGCTGTGTTGGATGTGTGGTATAGGGTCACCCCAAGAAAGTTAGGTGTCGAAACTGGGTTTCTGGGGGTACATGCCAAACTTGGGCACCAAATGATCAAACCATGTTAGAGTGGGCCAATATTTGGCACAGTGAAGCACAATGGCATTGCAAACAAATATAGCTCTGGTTTTGGGGTGTTGGGTGTGTGGTATAGGGTCACCCCTAGGAAAGTTAGGTGTCGAAACTAGTGTTTCTGGGGAAATAGTCCAAAGTTGGTCACCAAATGATCAAACCATGTTGGAATGGGCCACGATTTGGCACAGTGGGGCACCATGGCATTGCAAACCAACATAGCCCTGCGTTTGGTGTCTTGGGTGTGTGGTAGAGGGTCACCCCAAGGCAAGTTAGGTGTCGAAACTAGGGTTTTTTATGGTACCTACGAGTATAGGACTTTACTAAGTGCTACCGCATGTCTGTGAAGAGGGTCACACTTTTACACACCACATGCAAGTTTTTGATGGATTCCGGCGCCCCAGTGGTTTTTTCCGGCAGAACCCTAAATTTTTGCTCGGAATTCTACAAGATATCAAATGTGCAAATCCAAATCAATCATAGGATGAACTAGTCTCAGTAGGTGTTTTAGGTCGTAAAGATAGTGTGGCTCACACATCAATGTAAGTGGGGAGAAGACGCAGAATGTTTATACCTTTCATCGGCGGTCTTCACCCTTTATTGTTAGTTCCGTCCTTGTTCACAATTTTTTTTGAAGAATTAATATAGCATGAACAATGTGTATGATGATATAGATCTCCTTCTCCTCTTCGAAACGAGGTTAAGAACATCAAAATCCGAATTCAAATGCAAAAGTTATGCTAAAACGGTGAGTAGGCATAGATCAAAAGAGAGCTGTGTCGAGGACAATGCCGTCGGCATAGCTCAAAAGAGATCTACGCCGACGGATTCCTGTGGGCTGGCCTGTTCGGGGTCTACGCCGACGGCCCTGACAAAAAACCGTCGGCGTAGCCTCTGGCCATCGGCGTAGCACGCCATTCAATGCACACTCGAGTTGGTCCTGTCATGTTAATACTCACAAGATGTGGACTAATATTTATATACGTGGAAACACTAAATTCACTTCTTGCTCATCCAGATTTTAATGATCCTCGGTCGTGTGGCAGTAGTAAACGAAAATGGACAACCGGTTGACAAGGAAGAAGCTAACGATTTTTATGGCGGTGCTGGGTGGGTAAAACAAGAAAGGGTAGTGCTGAAAACCAATTGATGCACTGTGCCAAGCAAGAAAATTTGTGGGACTTCGCACCAAGTTTGAGCTGCAACACTTACTACTATAACTTCTGAAACTTTGTCACCAAGCTGAAAATTATTGCGAGCTTCCAACACCATCTCTTCTTTTCTCTCTTTATTGTCCTCTTTTTGTAGCAGTAGATTTACCAATACAAACTTAAGAACACAGCAGCAAGCCAGCAATTTTGGATTTACTTGGAGCAAACAGAATAGACGAACATCACATATGGAAAGCAAACAATTAGATCAGCACAAGAGTTTCTTGATTTTTTTATTGTGTGATGATTGAATCTGGATCTCGGACAGGGAAAAATTCTACAAGGTGAGATTTAAACTACAAGGGAGCATATCTGAAGATTTAATGAATATAAACAAGGAGGGAAACATATCGTAATATTTAATGAATATAAACAAGGAGGGAAACCTATCGTACCGTGTTAACGAAATCTCTTATACCGCATGATATGCACCGGATTGGGGAAGTGGTTCTTGAAGGAATTGGCTCGATGTTTATGTCGTCGGGTCGATGATACAACAGGAATAACTAGCTACAAGCAGACAAAAGGAAAAATGGGATATGATCAAACAAATATCGTAGCTTGCAATCTGGAAAATCGCACACCCACAATCCGCAAACTAGACAACACAGCCACACCCTCAAGTTGTGGAGTTCGAACTAGGTGAAATTTGCAAGGGAATCATGAACTCTGACCCACACCACCATGCTCAAATCAAGGACCACGAATTAGGAGAAAATGATATTTTTTTTGTGATCAAATTGAGGTATTTTTCTGATGGCTAATAAAATTTAAATATCAGGATAGATAAAAACGAAATTAAAGATAATAAACAAGAAATATTGAGCAAAATAGAAAAATCGTCGACAGCAGGGATCGAACCTGCGCGGGCATAGCCAAACAGATTTCAAGTCTGTCTCCTTAACCACTCGGACATATCGACACGTATGCCCTCTTTCTAGTCCACAATATTTGTAGATTACACGCTAGGATATACATCTTATGATATTGTAGAAAGTAACTTTCCTTGCTCAAATATTCAGTTAGCAAGTTTTCAAAAAAGAGAGAGAGAGGTAGGAAGCAGGAAAGGGACCGTCATGGGAAAAGCAACAGCTTCTAGTAAACGACGAAAAACATTGTCAGATCGTTACGCCAATATTCAAGTTAAATATAACAGTTACACGTAGATTTTTTCTTTAATGTTACTCGTCAAAGATATATTGCAGTTTGGCACGTTCTATCAGGCATAACGAATTTGTTCCAGAAGGTTAATCTACCACACGATATTCTAGTAGTACTGTAGCCAGATCCACAGGGATCGGCGAGGAGAAATCTACGTGAGATTAAACAATTCACAAGGACAAGAAATATTGTTAGATCGTCGTGATCGATTATCGTTCGGTAACTGAGAAGAACGCTGATATCTACTTTGCATTTCATCTTTCTCATGAATCATATCTTCTAATAGCACGTTCGGTTAGATTCGAACCTAAGATAATTGATCGCCATACAATAATTTTGAAAGAAATTCAAAGAAGCGAATAGAAAAAATCGACAAAGAGAATATATCAATATTATGAAGATATTAATTACATCTGGACATGAACTTACAAGTTTGTAATTCTTATGTTACCGTTGCTGATCCTATTTGTTTCTCTTGTTTGTATTTCTTAAGTCTTAGTGTTCAACTTTTACATAATTAAATAGAATTTCAATTGGTATGCCTTATTATGTTAATAAATTTTACTGCCGGAAATTTTAAGTTGTTGAGGGTGTTATATATATTATTATTTTGTATCCACAATGTATGGTGTACACGTGGACACCGAGAGGTTTTTGTTCGAGGTATGGCCCTAATTGCAATAGCATATTGTTAAGAGCTACTCCAGATATGAACGATGTAGGCAACCAAAAAAAAAAAGTAAAATAATTACAAAAATAAAGAGCAACATGACCCCTACTAAAACAATCAGTGGCTCATAGTATAGAAAAAACAACCATGACCATTGGCAACACCGTATTTCAAAACAGATTCAACAATATAGACACCATCAGAAAGACAACGGTGAAACAGATTCAATGCCTTCAACATGGAAACATATAGAAATTCACTATTTCTAGGTACAACGAATAAAGGTCGGCCGTAGGGCTCCCACTACAATGATCAAACTCGGTACTCAAAGATCACCAAAACCAAAGTCAAGTGTACTGAAGCTCCAACTTGCCAAGGTTACTACTGTAGAACACCGATCGATGGCTTAGTTGCCAGGTACATGGTTTGGATGTGAGCATCACCAGAAAAATAAAATCCCGTTGGCACAACACACTTCGAAGCATACTCTTCTCCCAATCCATTTGGCACACCCGAAGATAGCCACACATGCGCATGGTCCTAAACCATGGCGATACAAGGCGACATGCCAGACATCGCAATTCCCCACTTCCACCAGCACTATTCTTGGACTCAATATCAGTCGCCAAAATTTTTCTTTCACCTCTCGAGCCTTGCCAGTCTCTTCGAACACACCGTATTGGCATTTCCGACTCCCGCCAACTCCTTGGTAATTGCGGCGATGTACGATGTCGCAATATGCCTGAACGTGCTTATGAAAAAATAGTGTGTCATGCGAGTGGAGGTCGCCATGGACCAAGCCTATGCCCACGACCATCATTGACGGTGTCACCTTGCCAAGGCCGCAATGGGCGAGGTCAGATACCAGCGGCACGGAGGGTTGGGAAGACAAAGAATGGGGAGAGGCGAGTCACCTCGGAGAACTGCTGCGGCAACGATTGAGAATCCATGAGGATTTGTTTAGGGCAGTCAACCACCGACCCACGCCACCAATAGCCATGCGCTGCTCACATCTTGGAACAGGAATGTCATCAAATTTGTTGGACACGACACCCTGGTCGTGGATGTCAACGGATGCGCGAGATCAAGGAAGGACAATGTAGAGTATGTAGGACCGGGGGAGGGGAGACATCCCCCGCCGCCACCAAACTTCGCGAACGGCCTACTTCAGCGATGGAGAGGAGCTACAGACGGTGAAATACCTGGCCATTTTAGGGTCTGTTTGTTTGGGCTGCAGCTGTTGAGAAGCAGCTGCAGCTGGTGGGTTGTGAAAAAGCAGTTGTGGGAAGCAGCTGTTGCAAATGGTCGGGGGCGTTCGGATCGACCAATGCCTGCCGCGGTTGCGGGGTGGGGCGATGGCGTGGATCACACGTTCGATGTGAACCCTAAGATGAAGGTATGATGTAGCGTAGCAGTAATTTTCCCTTGATCAATCCGCAAACTAGACCACACAGCCACACCCTCAAGTTGTGGAGTTCGAACTAGGTGAAATTTGCAAGGGAATCATGAACTCTGACCCACACCACCATGCTCAAATCGAGGACCACGAATTAGGAGAAAATGATATTTTTTTATCAAATTGAGGTATTTTTCTGATGGCTAATAAAATTTAAATAACAGGATAGATAAAAACGAAATTAAAGATAATAAACAAGAAATATTGAGAAAAATAGAAAAATGGTCAACAGCAGTGATCGAACCTGCGCGGGCGTAGCCCAACATATTTCAAGTCTGTCTCCTTAACCACACGGACATATCGAGGGGTATGCCTTCTTTCTAGTCCACAATAGTTGTAGATTACAGGCTAGCATATACATCTTATGATATTGTAGAAAGTAACTTTCCTTGCTCAAATATTCAGTTAGCAAGTTTTCAAGAGAGAGAGAGAGAGAGAGAGAGGGGTAGGAAGCAAGAAAGGGACCGTCATGGGAAAAGCAACAGCTTCTAGTAAACGACGAAAAACATTGTCAGATCGTTACGCCAATATTCAAGTTAAATATAACTGTTACACGTAGATTTTTCTTTAATGTTACTCGTCAAAGATATATTGCAGTTTGGCACGTTCTATCAGGCATAACAAATTTGTTCCAGAAGGTTAATCTACCACACGATTTTCTAGTAGTACTGTAGCCAGATCCGACCTGCGATGTTGTATGGCGCGGAATGTTGGCCGACCAAGAGATGACATATCCAACAGTTAGGTGTAGTGGAGATGCGCATGTTGAGATGGATATGTGGCCACACAAGAAAGGACCGGGTTAGGAATGATGATATACGTGAGAGAGTTGGGTAGCACCAATAGAAGAGAAGGTTGTCCAACACCGTCTAAAATGGTTTGGTCATATAGAACGTAGGCCTCCGAAAGCGCCATTGCATACCGGACGGATAAAGCGGGATGAGAATGTTAAGAGGGGTCGTGGTAGGCCAAACTTGACATGGGAGGAGTCTGTTAAGAGAGATCTGAAGGATTGGAATATCACCAAAGAACTAGCCATGGATAGGGCTACGTGGAAGTTAGCTATCCATGTGCCAGAACCATGACCTGGTTTCGAGATCTTATGGGTTTCAACTCTATCCTACCCCAACTTGTTTGGGAAAAAAATTCTTTGTTGTTGTTGTTTTACTGTAGCCAGATCCACAGGGATCGGCGAGGAGAAACCTACGTGAGATAAAACAATTCACAAGGACAAGAAATATTGTTAGATCGTCGTGATCGATTATCGTTCGGTAACCGAGAAGAACGCTGATATCTACTTTGCATTTCATCTTTCTCATGAATCATATCTTCTAATAGCACGTTCGGTTAGATTCAAACCTAAGATAATTGATCGCCATACAATAATTTTGAAATAAATTCAAAGAAGCGAATAGAAAAAATCGACAAAGAGAATATATCAATATTATGAAGATAACAATTACACCTGGACATGGACTTACGAGTTTGTAATTCTTATGTTACCGTTGATGATCCTATTTGTTTCTCTTGTTTGTATTTCTTACGTCTTGGTGTTCAACTTTTACATAATTAAATAGAATTTCAATTGGTATGCTTTATTATGTTAATAAATTTTACTGCCAGACATTTTAAGTTGTTGAGGGTGCTATATATATTATTACTTTGTATCCACAATGTATGGTGTACACGTGGACACCGAGAGGTTTTTGTTCGAGGTATGGCCCTAATTGCAATAGCATATTGTTAAGAGCTACTCCAGATATCAACGATGTAGACAACCTGAAAAAGAAAAGTAAAATAATTACAAAAATAAAGAGCAACATGACCCCTACTAAAACAATCAGTGGCTCATAGTAGAGAAAAAACAACCATGACCATTGGCAACACCGTATTTCAAAACAGATCCAACATCATAGACACCATCAGAAAGACAGCGGTGAAACAGATTCAATGCCTTCAACATGGAAACATATAGAAATTCACTATTTCTAGGTACAACGAATAAAGGTCGGCCGTAGGGCTCCCACCACAATGATCAAACTCGGTACTCAAAGATCACCAAAACCAATGTCACGTGTACTGAAGCCCCAACTTGCCAATGTTACTACTGTAGAACACCGATCGATGGCTTAGTTGCCAGGTACATGGTTTGGATGTGAGCATCACCAGGAAAATAAAATCCCATTGGCACAACACACTTCGAAGCATACTCTTCTCCCAATCCATTTGGCACACCTGAAGATAGCCACACATGCGCATGGTCCTAAACCATGGCGATGCAAGGCGACATGCCAGACATCGCAATTCCCCACTTCCACCAGCACTATTTTTGGACTCAATATCAGTCGCCAAATTTTTTCTTTCACCTCTCGAGCCTTGCCAGTCTCTTCGAACACACCGTATTGGCATTTCCGACTCCCGCCAACACCTTAGTATATGCGGCGATGTACGATGTCGCAATATGCCTGAACGTGCTTATGAAAAAATAGTGTGACACCATCATTGGTTGGACACGACACCCTGGTCGTGGATGTCAACTGATGCGCGAGATCAAGGAAGGACAATGTAGAGTATGTAGGACCGGGGGGTGGGGAGACATCCCCCGCCGCCACCAAACTTTGCGAACGGCCTACTTCAGCGATGGAGAGGAGCTACAAACGGTGAAATACCAGGCCATTTTTGGGTCTGTTTGTTTGGGTTGCAGCTGTTGAGAAGCAGCTGCAGCTGGTGGGCTGTGAAAAAGCAGTTGTGGGAAGCAGCTGTTGAAAATGGTCGGGGGCGTTCGGATCGACCAATGCCTGCTGGGGTTGTGGGGTGGGGTGATGGCGTGGATCACATGTTCGCTGGGAACCCCAAGATGAAGGTATGATGTAGCGTAGCAGCAATTTTCCCTTAATTACAAAACCAAGGTTATCGAACCAGTAGGACTTGGAGAAGGCTTCGGCTAGGTGACAATGGCAAAGGCGCCAAAAAAGAGGCGTTGACGTGGACCTGCGCACACACGAACAAACTATTTTGCCCCAACGAAACAAAGAGGGTGTCAATCTCTCCGGCTTGCTGAACACAAAGGATTAAACGTATGGTGGAAAATATTATGGGTGCAAAAATAACCAGCGAGCAAATGACAAGGAAAAAATATTAAAACGGTTGTAAGCAATGTAGGAAAATAGGACCGGGTTCCACAGTTCACTAGTGGTGTCTCTCCAAAAAATAAACGTGTTAGGTAAACAAATTACAGCAGGGCAATTGACAAACATGGGCGCAACACAATACTATCATGACACAAAGTTCACCATTTCATTTAATATGGGCATTACGTCAAAATACATAGACGGTTATCCAACTGCATCTATGACTAATAATCCACCCCGGGATCGCTATCCAGCATGTCTCCCGAAAGTATTAAGTTGCAAGCAACAGATAATTGCAATAAGCATGGTGCGTAATGTAAGCAATGAGTACAACATAAAGCAATAAACACCGTTGTTTTATCCCTAGTAGGATAATTGCAATAAGCATGGTGCGTAATGTAAGCAATGAGTACAACATAAAGCAATAAACACCAATGTTTTATCCCTAGTAGCAATAACACATCTCAAGTTCTAATTGTTTCCGTCAACTCGAGCTCGAACAAGAGAGGCATGAACCCACTATCTAGTATAAATACTCCCTCTATTAACACAAGTAATTACTTCGGCCAAAGCATACACAAGCATCGGAGAGCACGCAAGATCATAAATAAAACATATCATAGATAAACTGAACAATAACGTCATGACTCCATAATTCATCGGATCCCCACAAATACAACACATAGTATTACATAAAGATGATCTTAATCATGTAGGCAGCTCATAAGATCTAAACAATGGAGCACAAGAGAGGAGAGACAACCATCTAGCTACTGCCATGGACCCGTAGTCCTGTGGTGGACTACTCACGCATCACTCCAGAGGCAGGCATGGTGGTGTAGATGTCTCCTGTGACGATCTCCCCCTCCGGCAGGGTGCCGGGAAGAGCTTCAGAACCCTCCCGATCTAGGGTTGGCGGCGGCAGCCGCCTCAGATGTTTTATGGAAAATATGATCGGGTACCGAGGGTTTTCGGGAGGAACTGAATTTATAGGCGAAAGGGCGGCGTCGGAAGGTTCTCGAGGCGCTCAGGTGGGGCCCAGGCGCGGTCCTCCTGGCGTAGTCTTTGTTTCCATGCAAAAATAATTCCTGTAAATTGGCAGCTTATTCCGAGAAAATTTCCCCGACTAGATTTTCTGAAACAAAAAGACAGCAAAAACAGAAACTGGCACTGGGCATCTTGTTAATAGGTTAGTTTCATAAAATGTGCGAAAATAATATAAAAACATTATAAAAGCTTGAGGCAATGATATATAATATGCACGGAACATACAAAATTATAGATACGTTTGGGACGTATCATGGGTTGAATGGCAAGATGGTTGTAAATAAGGTGAAGTGTAATGGGCAGTTTGGTCTAGAGCAACTCGGGAGCAGAAAAAGCTCGGGAAGCAGCTCTCGCCCTGCTTCCGCTTTGGCTCGCATGTTCAGTTCATTTCGGGCCGGCGCTTCTCACAAGTGCTTTGCAATCTTTGGGTGTTTGTTTGGGTTTTTACTTTTTGGACCAAACAAACAGAGCCTTAGTGTTGTTTACTCGATTAAATAGGTCATGCATAATCTGATGACTCGGCCCTCACGGGCTCACATGTTATATTCCGGTGGTTGTTGGCAATCTATAAGAGAAATTTTAGTAGCACCAAACGGATCAAAGTGATATTACTAGATTTATCATGAATTGAATTTGTAATATCTAACTTCTTATATATTTAGTACATTTACATAGAATTGAATGATTAGCTTACAGATAGTGTCAATGTACAAAAGGACATATATTTTAAATCAGATGGAATACCTAAATTGTATCACAATATTTCCTTCCATATATTTCCACCCATATCTGTGTGGCTTCCCGGCATTTTTTTTTTTTGAGGAAGGATCCGAGCCATATATTCAAAATACTCAGTACAGATTACAAGCAGGTCCAGCAAAGGAAAGAAATAACAAAAGGACCCAGAAATTTGCACTAAGCACCCTGGTCAACAAGCAAGAAACACAATCGGATCCTCAAGCACTGCTCCCAAGAGCCTAGAGACCGCCGTCATCGCCGTACCTCAACCCGCCAGAGAAGAAGCGCCGCCCCATGTCGAAGATGGCCGCAAGAGTCGTCCGCCGCGCCGCGACGGAACCCTGACCCGTTGAACGCGCACGACCCCAGCTCCACCTCCCTAGCACCGCCACACATCCAGCCGACGAAGCGATGTCCAGGCCAGCCACCACCTGCACCCAACCACCTCCGGCCGCTACTCCCCTCGCCACCGAGGCCGGCCAGAGCAGCCACGCCGAAGAAGAAGACCCACTCCCACCGAAACAACAAAAACGGATCACCCCGACCACCAGCCTCTTCCCTCGCCGCCACGGCCGGCCAAAGAAGCAGAAGTGGCGAAGCTCACCGGACAAACCACCTTCGCAGCCTCCCCGGCGTCGCCGCCGAAACGAGGAAGAGGGGAAGGTCGAGAACCTCACCGACGCCATCGCCCTCGCCAACGACGCCGCCGTCAGGTACGCACACCTACTAAGGTCCTATCTACACTCACAGACGACACCCGGAGCTCCCCTCCACCTCACGGTGCCAGAACGGCGACCGGAAGCAGAGGGGAGCGGCGGAGGACGCCGGCGAGCACTCGAAACCTCGGTCGCCTCTTTTTCGCCTCTCTACACTGTAGCTATCCTATCCTCAGCACGATTCCCCCGGCATATATTTGACTATACAATGTATGTAAAATACAAAAATAAAAATTATGCACAAACCTGACGTTTATTGTCCAACTATCCAAATAAGGACATAACAATACAACCATACATTTTAAATCCGTAGTTATGGAAAGAAATAAAATGTAAATGCAACCTCCCAACATAATAGATGAAACTCTCAAGGCAACTACAAGCAAAATTTAGTTAGTCCTCCTACAGTTTTTCCTGATCTCTCCATTATTCCCTATCAGTGGCGAGATATCTCCCATCTTGATCATGGCTGCCACAAAGTCCGCGAATAACGCACTCTGGCTACTAACGTAGGACTTGACCTGTTGGTCGGTGACCCCACCATTGAAGAGCTCCTGGTCGGAGTGCAGAAGCCCCTTTTTGTTGATGAGGTTTTTGTAGTAGTTGTTCTCGAAGGCAGTCGGGGTCTGGAGATCGAGCGGTGCTAGGTTGTTGTCGCCAGAGCCGGAGGTGGGAGGGCAGCCTGATTGAACGTTCCCCGCAAAGCCGTTGTCGATATTGCTATCGTTGTAGATGTGTGCTCGGAAGTTGGTGCATCGTGCTTGTCCTATGGTGTGTGATCCTGCATAGATGGCCGACGGGAGGACATTATTTCCACAAAGAGTATTTCTAGAAAAGACATCCTTCTTTTGTTGAGATTTGGATGAAACACAAATATAAGCATTATGCACAGACATGACATATATTTGTCCTATAGTCCAACGAATTACATCCTTTCATTTGTTGAGATTGATCATCGACCAGTTGATCCTACTAATTACTAAGTTCCATCTCAATAAAAGAATGATGTAGCATTACATGATGATGCAAATGGGTTGTGAGAATGTGTGAAGGTTTTGACACTTATTGTGCAACTATTACTTATGGTTTACTTGTTCTTTTGCAAAATAACGTGATACTCTCGAAGGTGTGAGAAACGAAACAACGTGTTTGAGTCAGTCATGGAACATGGCAAAAGGAATCGTATGCCTAATTCATGTTTGGTTGTAATCAACTTCTAATCAAGTTTGTTATCCGGGATGCCAACTTTATTCTTACCTTTTATACATGTCCAAAGATATATGTGAATATGATGGCGGGCATCTGTTAATTAAAGCAAGAGCCAGCCATTTCATTGAAAAAGTTGGGAAGTGGCCTGGTTGCTACTGTAGTGCCGCGCGTCAAGTCGGTAGCAAGAAAAATGCTTAGCTAAAGCTTCTAGAAACCCATGCCGACAACCACATGCCGATGCTAAATTCTTCGTCCACAGAAAATAATGGAACTATAGTACTTAATTGGTACGAGTAGATTAGATTACTAGTCACCGGTGATTGCACCCGTCAGAAGTAAATTAACAATGTCCATTCTTTAAGGTCAAAACTTAGCCGTCAATTCCGTTAGCGATCAAGCCGCTGTACGCGACTAGTAGAATCAGAGTTGAAAGGGTTTCTTATTTTCTTCCACGGGAAACGTTTGGAATTTTTTGATATTTTGAAATTCGATTTTTAATAGTGGGTGTACCTAGCTATGAGCCAATACAGATTTCTTGTTGTGTACGTACATTCTTAACCAACAGTCATCATCGACCAGTACTAATTACTGAGTTCGTTTGTTGATACTCTATTAATTAGCTGTGGCTGGGTATACGTACCGGATAGCGCGACCATGTCCTTCTGGGAGAGTCCCTGCGCGGCGAAGAGTGCGGTGAGGTTAGCGAGCCCCGACGTCGGAGGCGGGATGTTGTTGTTGGCGCCACTGAAGCTCGCCGTCGTCGAATCCCTCCGCCCCACCTTCACGTCCCAGCTCGGCCCGCCCAGCTACAAATTTATAAAGTAACTAAGCTACAGTTTAAGCCAGTGCATGCATGCACGCATATGCGCATACATGGGAAGTAGGTGGAGTACGTGTCCCTTACGGCGACGACACTGTCCCTGGCCGCGACGGCGAGGACGTCGGCGCAGGAGACGACGCCGGGGCAAAGCTTCTCCACGGCGGCCTTGATGGCGTCGATGACCTCGAACCCTCGCACCGACCCGTTGTTGGGCTTGGCCGTTTTCTCCCCCTGCAGGCTGGGCGTGTCGTCCAGCAGCAGCGACCCGTCGCAGCCCTGGACGAAGCAGTCATGGAAGAAGAGGCGGAGGATGGAGGCGCCCATGCGCGGCTCCGTCGCCACGGCCGACTGCACCGCCGACTTGACGGCGCCCAGCACGCCCGGGCACGAGCTCGAGTAGAAGCCCGTCGTCAGCTGCGCCGACGCGCCGCCGGCCAGCTCCATGATGACTAGAAGGACGACGCACAGAGCACTGGTATCCATGCCGGCGCGACTCGGGCTCACACTTGCAGTAGACATGACTGATCGAGCTGTGTCAGTGCGTGTGGATCAAAAAGATGTTCTTATTGCTACGCAGGTTGAGGTGTGAGTGTGTTGCCTTGAGCAGCGATATTTATAGCACAGCCATAGATGAACTCGTAGTGGCATGCAGTGTGGTACCTGGAAAAGATGTGATTAGATTACATCATCTTTATCACCAACTCTGTTGGACTTCGAGTTGAAGCTGATGTACTGTTGTCTGGGACACGTGTACATATAGCCACCCACCCACTAGCTAGGAAACTTCACAAAAATGATTAGGGCATATAGCCACCCACCCACTAGCTAGGAAACTTCACAAAAAAAATTGCCGGGGCATTATTCTGATTCATGTGAAACCTGCTTTTCACTAAGGAAATCATTGGTGAGGCATGGAGAAAGTTCCTAACCTTTAAATTGATCGTCAGTCTAATTAAACAGCACTCATGCATGCTTAATCTCTTGGTAATGTGTTCTTTCAATTCGGTAAACCGAACTCTTACACAAAGTACTTACCCTTTTTTGAGGTGCCAAAAATGGCCATTGCTTAATATGCTTAATTTCTTCAAATTATGGAACCACCTGAGAGGTGTCCAATTCTCCTTTTGCCTTGCTACAAACATGTGCATTCAGCTTTTTCAAAGGCACAACTGAGGGAGAGCGGATATACATTTAACTAATGGATGGTACATAAGTGATAAAGTTTAGATAAGCTCCGTCTTATATGTTGCCTTTCATTTAATTGAAAAACTACTACTTCCTCCGTTCAGTAATATAATTCTGGCTATTGCAATATATGTTACATATAGATGTATATATAGACGTTTTTTGGTGTGTAGATTCACTCATTTTGCTCTGTATTAAGTCCGTATTGGAATCTCTAAAAAAGGGTTATATTTAGAAACGACTGGAGTACTAAACAAGCTTCATGTTTAACTAATGGACGGTAATTATGTGATAGCAAGATTAGTAGTTGAAGCAGATGAAATGTCACAAAAATGGTGGAATTTCATGAGATCTTATCTCACGCACACCACATGTAGCTACACGTCTAAAACACATTAAAACATACTAATATATTATTCTCATCAGTTGAATTACACAACAAAACAAGTGATTAATAAGTAACCAATAACCAAATTGAAACATAATTAAGTTTTCCATATATATCATGGTAAGGAAAAAATAGTGCATCTTACAAATTCTCACTGCAAGGAAATATAAAGAAATAACTCTATCCCTATCATTTTCATGGAAGCACACCTTCACACTATGAAACTTTACGTAGTAACTAGCAAAAATATCTAGTAAGATTTATCTACTAACTAAATATAACTAGTAAATTGAGAAAACATTATATAGTATAAGATAGTACTCCCTCCATCCAAAAAGGATGTCCTAAAATGGATGTATCTAGACATAGTTTAGTGCTAGATACATCCATTTTAGTGTCATCTTTTTCTGAACGGAGTAAGATTTATCTAGTAAGAACCTCACACAAGGGGAGCTTGCTTGGAGCTACCACATCCGAGTGGCGGAGCTGAAGGAAGGATAAGTCCTCCTCCAACGTTGACAAGTCAATGGCCCATCGAGAGGGTCATGGCGGCTTTCATAGCTATATAAACTTTAAATGTCACATTCACATCATTGAAACATTGACCTCTATCAGTGAACTGTGGATGAACATGTAGCTATTCTATGCATAATTATTCAGAGCTAGCTGATTATATATAGAACTGATGTACCTACCGAATCCCACGACCTTTTACCTTTTCTTAGATACTCTCAATAAAAGATTGATCAACTGTAATAGTAGGTTGGCCGAGTGGATTAAGGCTGATAGATTTAAGATAGTAGACCACTCACCACTTTACCAGAGCCGGGCCGGTACATTCGAGGCCCAGTGCGAAAATCTAAACGGGCCATATCTTATACGAAAAATTGAACTAATAAATAATTCTAATGTATATGACATAATATTTTACGTAACAATTGAATAAATTGAGAATCATACCTATTTACCTCGAAGGTGTGTAACGTTTATTTGAACATATATCATCGTTCTTTTTGTATTCTTTGAAATGAAATCCTCAATGATAACCTCATAATCAATCTTTTTCAGCACTTTGCTCTCAAGTGGTATTATGGCCAACACTACACCACAGTAGAGACTTGCCGACAGATTCATCTGTCGGCGTAGGGGGCCTTTGCCGACAGATAATCAGTTCGGAAGAGGTACGCCGACAGAAGATAAAGAGTCGGGGCAAAAGCAGTCACTGAACGTTTTGCCGACACATAAATACGGTGTCGACATATTTTGTGTCGCCGTTTGTCCCACCTACGCCAACAAAATCATGGCCTTTGTTGTGTCATTGTCTTCCCATATCTAATCTGTATTTTTGAAACACAAGATACAAGAGATGAATAAAATAAAATTGAAGTGTGGATAGGATCAGAAATTAGAAGTGTGGAAACAAAAGATTAACCGGACTACATATACATGTTTTGCGATCAGCCGATGGAGGGGAAATGCTGCACGCTCACCATGGTGTCGCCCGTCGCCGGCGTAGGGCGCTGTGGATGCGAACGCCGAACGCTAATCGATCAAATCGACCGATGTGTGTCGTCCTGTCGGTTCTTGTTCGTCGCTTTGTGCGTCGTATTCGACTAGCAGTAGCACACGAGCCCACGCGAGAGCAGGGCCCGCACGAGAGACGGACGCGCGGGCTGCTTCCTATTTCACGCAATCACGCGGAGACCCAGCGGTGCAGCGGAGACGGCCCAATTTTCTTCAGATGCTATACAACTATATATATGCATATATAAAAATTTGGGGCCCCAAAATTCATGGGCCCTATTCCGGTGACACAGTTGCACCACTTTGGGCCCGGGCCTGTACTCTACCTTGGTCTTGTTCAATTTGCATAGCACTATGACATGATGCAAATGGGGATCGGAGTTCTTCTCTTATATATTATCAAAATATAGTTCTTGTGTGCACAATTTATTTTTTATCATAGCATAATTATTATATATTTCTATATGCATATTTACCCTAGAATGTATTCTTTTAAAATCGAAGTTTATATTTATTTTCTATAGCTAATTCCATAACAGCAAACATATTTATGTGTTAAAGAATATAATTTTTTGGATTTATCAAAAAATAAATTACCTGACCTTTGAAAAATAAATTTTCATGTGTTCCAAAAATAGGTATTCACATGTGTGATAATAAGTACTAGTAGGCCTCGGCGCGGCGGCACGCCGCGCCCGTGGTTATTTATGTTAGTATTGTGCTTTATGTCATATATTTTTCAATCCTTTTGTTTGGATATATAGTTGTTCGGCATGCCGCGCCCATGCTTATTTATGTTAGTATTGTGATTTATGTCATATGATTTTTAATCTCCTTTTCTTTGTATATATATATATACTAGCAAACGTGCCCGTGCGTTGCAACGGGTGATAAAAATCTATGACATTATATCTAATTGATTAACACGCTTCAAAGCAAAGCAAAAGGTTTGATGCATTGTGCTTGAAAAAATTGAAAACCCATATATCTCTCTCGTTCTGAAGTCCAAAGATTTGTGCACTAACATATTAATATGGGACAAAACCTTTTAAGAATTGAAAAAAAAATACATGACTGTCATGTTTTTCTTTTTTATATTGAAGTTGTACCGGATCAAGAGAAGATTTGTTTTTCAATAAAAATAGAGAGAAGACGATCTGTTTGAGAATATTTGAGACAGTAGGTCTACAACTAAACATTGGGCACGTGATATATGAATTCAAGGTTGGTCAAAAGAGGGAAGTTAACACTAACAAATCTTCTAACAGTTATCTAATTCTTGAATTGAGCGGCAAACACTAATAAGAGTAGTAGAAATAAAGCGTGTAATTATTTTCCCTGCTCTTTAATCTTTGGTCTGAATTCAGCTTCCCCTTCTGCATCGTTTTCCAATGAAAGATCTCAGATTCTATAGACAAACAATTTAGGATGTTTTTTGTCAAACACGCATCGCCGCATCTTGGAGCTGAGTAGGAACAACACACCAAATCGAATCGCAAACAGCCTCTTGGAGCTAACGTTGAAAACCAACCTCTTCAGCTGTGTATGGAGGTGTATCTTCTGAAACTACATGGACCTGTCCTTGGAGATGGACTTGCAGTACAGGAAGTTGTTGCCGCTACACGGCTACAGGCCTACAGCCGATGGAAGCACCTGCTTGAAGGCGACAACTCCTGGAAGAATCGCTCGAAGTAGGGAGCGACCATGCTACTGGATTCGGTCGTGGGTGGTCAAGGTTCAGGCGGACATAGCGTCAGCGTCCAACACAGCCAGGTCCACATCTGTTTCCTCCGCCAAGCCTTTTGCGTCCGGGGCGCACAGCCGCGACCATGGCCAACCCTGAGAATGTGGTCTTCTCGCAGACCAGCTTCATGGCGTGGGTTGCCTGGTGCTCGGCCACCTCGCCGTTGAGCGCGGCATCCTGGGCCTGGAGTCTTCGTGCGGCGGCCGAGAGCGCATCGCGGGCGTGGGTCGGCGCCGAGCATGGAGAGCCCACCGATGCGAACGCCGGGTCGTCCGGCTGGACAATGAGGTCGGGGACGTCGCGCGACCGGCCTGCCGGAGATAGGGGACGGGATGGAGGCCGCTGGACGCGCGGCTCCTGCCAGATATAATAGATGGGGCGGGGGCCGTGCTGGGCGTGCGACGCCGGCGGGAGGCTGAGGGCGTCCGGAGGAGTAGGACGGCTGATCCTATAGTCCAGGAAGTTGCCGCACGGCGATGCGGTGGAGCACGCACGTGGTCGGCATCCTTTTAGATCGAATCAGGACGGCAAGTAGGCAGAGGAGATGCCACGGTGACCGGCTGCAGCGTGACCAGAGCCGGCGGTGGTACAGAGGTGCATGGAGACTCATGTAATTTCGTTCCGGGTGAGACGCGGAAGCTAGCCGGAGGGCAGGGATGAAGCGGATTGGGTTTTTTCTTCTTCTTTTGAATTGGAGTGAAAGGCACCGGAGGTCACGAAGTTGCGCGAAAAGTAAGTATTGGTCACCAAGTTGGAAAAGCTCAATAATTGGTCATGAAGTTGTGGATTAGTCAATCTTTGGTCACTCCGTCAAGACGGACGTTAAGTCGGTGACGTGGCATTTTGTTTTTTACAGAAAAACCCCCAAACTTTTGTTTCTCCCAATTGTTAGGTCCTTTTCAGTATTTTTTTGCCCAGCCTAATGCATAGTTGCCGCCCCACCATCAGCGGCCCCGAGCTCGCCCCGCAGTACCTTCCCGAGCTTCACCCGCACCGGCACCCGCGCATCCACCGTCAGCGGCACGGCGCCCGCCGTGGCCTCCGCCGCCAGACTCCCCCTCCGCTCGTCCGTGAGCAGCGTGTTCTCCCCGCCCGTCAGCGGCATCGAGACCAACGTCACGTTCCGCGGCGCCTGGTAGAAGGCCGGCCACCGTCCCGCGGCGAGCTGGACGCTGGAGTAGGAGACGGTGACCTCGCCGCCACCGCGGTAGTCGACGCCGACCTTACGGTTCGCGCCATTGTCCGCGCGCACGGCGGCGTCGATGCGCACTGGGGAGGAGGCGGCGTCGCCGAGGAGGAGGCCGCGGCGAGGACGAGCATGAGGAGGAACGTGCGGCACGCGCCGCAGCAGGCGCGGCGGAGGAGGCGGCACCGCGCCGGCGCGCGGCGAGCTTGCTGTACCTAAGCGCGCGGTCCGGGGGCGGGACGCGGAGCACCTGGTCGGGCGCCGCGCTGGGCGCGCGGCGAGCTTGCTGTACCTAAGCGCACGGTCCGGGGGCGGGACGCGGAGCACCTGGTCGGGCGCCGCAGCGGCGCGGTCTCCGCGGACGCGTCGTGGCTGCTGTCCGGTGGATGGGTAGGTGTGGCGGAGAGTGGAAGCAGCGGCGCGGGGTGGACGCGGTCCGCCATGGGGTCGGTCGCTATGAGCTCGCTTGCTCGGTCCAGGTATGTATAGGTAGGAGAGGAGAGCGCGTCATGGAAAGGGACACGTGGGAAACGGTCGCCTCACGCTCTTCAAACCTGGTGCTAGCTCGCTCGCTCGGTGGAACGCCTGGCCGGCCGGCGAGCGCGCGTGAAAATAAATATGTAGAAGGACCTAACAATTAAAAGATATAAAAGTTCAAGGTGTTTTTTGTAAAAAAAACAGACTGCCTTAACGTCCGTCTTGACGGAATGATCAAAGATTGACTAATCCACAACTTCGTGACCAATTATTGAGCTTTTCCAACTTGGTGACCAATACTTACTTTTCGCACAACTTCGTGACCTCCGGTGCATTTCACTCTTTGAATTGGCGGATTGGGGATCCTAGGGGCGGGTTGAAGAGGTGTTTTATGGTACCCCCAAGTGAATAACAGCTCTCCATTTTCGTCTTCCACAGGAATTCAGGAAAACGCTTGTTTTAGGGCGACCTATCGCGCCCTTCGCTAGGTCCCTCCGACTCGCTCGCAGTTCGCCTTGGTATTTCGCACACGTCGCCGTCATGGGTCCCCACCTTTCTCTCTCCTCACATTTGCGCACGCAAGTGGATCACACACCGCACGCTTCTTTTTTACTACAGCTGTTTGACTTACTAGCTGTGAGTCCTAGGCCCATGCCTCTCTTTTTCTGTCAGATGTACTGCTTGCACACACATAGCTCAGGTATCATGCGTGCTGCTTTTAAAACAAAACAAGTAGCATACGTGTTGCTGTTTCTTTTCAGCATGTGGACTGGCTGTTGCTTGCTATTTCCTCCGTTCCATTTTAATTGACTCATATATATCTACATATAGATGCATCTAGGCACGTTTTAGTGTTAGCTACATCCATATCTAGATATATGTGAGTAATTAAAATAGAACGGAGGGAGTACCAAACTGCATGCTCCATACACGGGATATACACATGAACAGTTATTTGATGGCGTTCCATCGCCGTTCGCCGTGGTGTTAACTGGTTCGCAACGGTGCCGCAAGGACATGTGGGCGACATCTCGACCAAGCCGACACATTTCCTGCTTGTAGACGGAGCCCTCTAAGGCTACACCTGAAACGATGTATGAGCCCTCGGACAGTTGTGACCAAGACTGCCCAAGAAGATGATGGAGTAGTGACGATGAGCACGTGTGTCGTCGGATATAGCGTCGACGGGCCTCTGTCTAGTCGGATTTGTTGTCGTCGGTGTTAAATCGGCGAGATCGGGCCATCATGGACGATTTTCAAATAAGTTTTATTTCCCGATTTTCAGTGTTGCTTACGTCTATGAAATTTGTACCAAAGGTGAACAAGTTTTGTTGAGAAAGTACACAGGGGATGTTGGAAGGTTTTTGTGGGCGGTTGCTACAAGTTGGTCTCTCCTCGTTTATGATGTTTCATAAGTGCTTTCAAATTGTAACAAGCTTGTATTCATTTTGTTTCAAAATCATATGCCACATGTTGTAAAGCTTTGTGAGCGTTCTGCAAGTTTGTGTGCTCCCCGTTTTTCGATGATGACTTTACGTGCTTTTCCGGATGTTGCAAAAACATAGTTTTTTTTGTTGTCGTAACTTGTGTTTTTTGTTGATATGGTTGGTTATTTTTGTTGTAAATGGATCTGCGGAAAAAACATTTGTTGGTTAACCACATTTTAATTGCCACAAACACAATTTTTTGTTGTAATCGTTCATATTTTTTGTTGATATTGTTGGTTATTTTTGTTGCAAAGCAATCTGCATCAAAAAAATTGTTGTTTAACATATTTTTGTATTGCCACAAACACATATTTTTTGTTGTACTCGTTCATGATTTTTGTTGATATTGTTGGTTATTTTTGTTGCAAAGTAATCTGCATACAAAATTATTGTTTAACAAATTTTTGTAGCATTACTTGTTTTCAAATTGTTGCAATAATTTGTTACAATAGTATATATTTTCAACGTGTCTGTGATGATTCTGGGCTGCTGATGCTTCGATAGTTTTCGGTATTGTTGTTTTTAACCTTATTGTTGCAATGATAATACATGCTTTTCATTTGTTGTAAAAGTAAAAAAAACAGTGCAATGTACAAGCATCTAGCACTGGCCCGAGGCATGCACAGCATGCCCGTGCCAAGCTAGGCTTGACGCGCTGCATGCAAAAGACGTCCAGGTCTCAGCACATGGCGGGCCCCACTTAGCATGGTACCCTCCGCCGGAAAAGTCGTCTAACACGAACGCAGCATGGTGAAAGCGACCTGGCTCTAGGGTTGTTTTCCGACCGTACGATGCGATTAGACGAACGGCTCGCAAGGGGACCTACGGATGGATTTTTTAGGCCGACCTACGCCTAGCGCGCGCCAAGAATTCATACTGGTGTTAAAAAGATGACCAGTACAAATCATACTAGTCCCAAAATTAGCACCGCACATAAAACAAGGCCGTGATGGCCCCGGCCCAACACTGTCCAACACGTTATACCTTTTTTTTTTTTTGAGAACACAGTACAACACAGACGCTCACAAATACGCACGTACACTCACCCCTATGAACGCACACACGCACACCCTACCCCTATGAGCACCTCTGAAGGACTGAGCCGGCAGATCTTGAGGTTGACGAAGTCACCACAGGCGCCTCGCTGTTGACGGGCACGTCACCTACCACTGAAAGAATAGCGCCGGATAAACCTGGAATAAATCCAGGTAAATGCAAACGCCCATGCCAAGTCTAGGACTTGAACCTGGGTGGGCTGGTTCCACCACAGGGAACCCAACCATCAGAGCCAAGCTCCGTTTGCAACCAACACGTTATACCTGTGTGTGCGCTATCGTTCGGGGAAAAAACATTCAAAGTGTTTTTGAGTATCTCAGGAGAGAACTTGGACTAGAACCGAAGGACGGAAAAATAACGTTTCTTATCGAAATCTGGTCCAAAGACGTGAATACAAACACTGACAGACAGAACAGAAGCACAACATTGAAATTCAGTGCGGTGATCTGGGGAAGCCCTGAAAGCGTTTCCGGAGCAAGTCCCCAGGTCCCTCGCTCAACATCTTGTACAGCTTGCCAACTTAGAACAGTATGAATAGCAAAGTGCCCGCACTGCAAAATCTAGTCGCTGCGACCAGAATCGAGTTGCCCAGTGCACACGGCATGGGAAGACAACATGGAGAGGCAGCAGTGGCGGACCCACCGTAGGGGCGAGCAGGGGCGGTCGCCCCGGGTCTCCTGGTGTGGAGCAAGGTACCCCTATTCAAGTTTCATGCCGCCCTTCTCTCCGCCATGGTCGATCTTCTTTTCTGCGTTCTGTGTCCAAGGGGAACGAATCAGGGAGGAAGAAAGAGACGTTGGGCTGCAGCCTAATGGGTTTAAGTGAGAGCAAATAGGCCCATTTCAGCCTGGACCAGTTGATCGATATCACTACCACCGCAGCCTCTGTTTCAATCCAGAAAAAATCCCCTCCCCAACACGGCCGCACGCTCGCCGCAAATAGCTCCCAATCCATAGCGACTAGCTTCGCCTCCCGTTTGCGCCTCGCCGGCCGCCGGCCGCCACCAGCCCACGATCCGCGATGGTTCCAGGTGAAGAGTTTTGGGAGGAGGCGACCCTAATTGCGCATTAGCTAGATGAAGACGAAGAGTTAGAGGAGGCGGCAGCGGCGGCGGCAACAGCTCCGACGCCGGCGGCGGCACGAAATGACGCCGGAGCAGCGCCCAAACGCAGAAGGACGAGAATGCACAGTTATTTTCCCCTTTGTGCTTGTTGTTTCACCTCTGAACACTGAGATGATTACAGTACAACACCGAAAATAAGGAGAGCACTCAATTTTGTTATCAAATTTGATGTTACAGGATATTTCAGAAGCTCTGGTATTTAATCTAGCTGATGTGGTCGCTGATCCTGGTAGTCGGACAGAGTTTTGGGTCACATTGAGAAAACCAGCGAGTTTGTAGGATTTGTTTTTGTAATTTTTCATGTTCTTAGTAGTTGAATATTATCCATGTTGAAAACTGAGTCGTTTGAGACCATTTATGTGTTGGATACATTTGCATTTATGCTTAAAAAAATTTGTCCTAAATTGTTCGCCCCGGCTAACTCAAATTCCTGGGTCCGCCAGAGGCAGGGTGGTCTTGTACAGCGCGCACGATTACAGTTGGCCACGGTGTCCAGGGCTGTTGGACTTCTGGCCACGACGCACTGGATTGGCCGGCGGCGCGCGCTGGACTTCCTTCCAGGCGACACGATATGCGACAACAGGAGCAGGAGCACAGTGAGGGGCCAATTCCAGCAAGACACGGGATGACGGAGCCGTCGGAGCTCGTTCCGTGACCGACTGGCCGACCTGGGAGCAGCGGCACCAGCACACGGTAGGCGACGATGCGGGAGCGTGGGGCAGGATATGGGCGGGGCACGCTGACAGGATATGGACGGCTCGTGCGGTAGGAGAAGGGCTGCGCGCGGGGGAGGAAGAAGCAGGTGAGCGACGGAGCCGGGAGATCAAGATTCAAGAGATAGACGGGCAGGACCGCAGGAGCGTCCGGCGACAGCCGAAGGTTGGGGAAGAAGCGAACCGGGAATTTCGATAAGTGGAGATAATTACGGCTCCTGGGCGTGCTGGGCCTAATCTCCGCCGCTTAATCTGAGCTGTCGGATGATATCATACTAGTCATCTCCTATGAGTAGTAAAAGGTACCGTAAAAGTTGCCGGGTTGAAGGAGAAACAGCAGCAACAGCTCTGCAGCTCCCATTGCACTTGCACTGAATCCCCACGCCCCTGCATGGCCGCGTCTCCTTCACCCCCTTAGCGCCGCCGCACGTCTACCTCTCCCTGAGTTCCTCCCTCAACGTTGCCCCCTCTTGCGGTCCTGCCCCGCGGCAACCTTGACCCAGAGGAGTCGTGAATCGGGAGGTCGAGCCTTCGAAGAAATTTGTGCGTGAGCAGGGACGTGGACGACTCGAATCGTTTTTTTGATTTATCGGTGGCATGAGATGTAAATACAAGAAACTTCAAGGGCAAACTTTAATGACCTACCATCATCACCACCTTTAACTATATTATATAGTAGAGATATATATATAGGACAGGTATATACTACAACCGGTTGTAGATTAAGGCTACAACCGGCCCGACCCCTGTAGGAGCGAATCTATTGGAAAAACAGAAAAACTTCACGAGCAACCCACCTACGTTTCCCCAACCAAACCACCTTCCCGGCCGCTAGCAGACCCTGCGCATCCGCGCCTTCCTCGCCGCCGGCAGGCCCCTGCTCCTTCCCGCCACCTCGCCGCCGGTTGGTCCCCGCTCCAAATCGTCGCCGCCGTCCAGCCTCCTTCCGTGGCGCCGCGCGCTGGACGGCCGTCGAGCGCCTCCTTCCACGCCGCCGCGCGCTGGCCGGCCGCCATGCGCCCGCGTCTTTCCGCGCCGACGTGCGCTGGAACTCTGGCGCGCAAGACCTCACCAGAGCAGCCGTTGACCTCACGCCGCCGTTCATGGTGCCCCGCTCACGCACAGGTTGTCTCGTGCGCTGTATCGGGTGTTCCGCCGCCGGTCTGGTTGCTCGCATCGCAGGCCGTCTCCCTCTCCTTCGATTCCCCGTCGATTTTGGTGCTGCTACCTGCCCACCGCCGTACCTGGTCTCCTGCTCGTCGGCGCCGCCGCCGTTGGCCAGCTCCGTCGCCACCAGAGGCCTCCCCCCACCGCCTCGTGTTGTCCGTGGCCGGAGCCACCTGCTCGCGCTCCTCCGTCCATGGCCTTCCCCCGCTACCCATCCGTGTTGGAGCAGGCAGCCCAGCCATGGAACTGCGGCTACAACCTGGACGCCCCCCGCGCCGGCGAGTGGCGTGTGCAGCGGCCACCCTCCGTGTCTCTCTCTTTCCCGTGCAGCAGCAGCCCTGCTCTCTCTATCTCTCTCTACCACAACTCGCGCATGCTAGCTAGTGCGTTTCTAGTCCTCTCACGCAGCTGCTCTCTACTACTCCATGTGCAGATTTGATCCATTCACACCAATTCATACATCGTTGGATGATGTACTGGTTAACCAACACTGGAACACCCCAAAAAATGGATGGCCTGGTTCTCATTTGATGCCCTCGACATGTTCGATGTTATGCCTGTAACATTGTTCAAGCGATGTTATGCCCGTAACATTATTCAGGCTTTCTTATTTATGGGATAGACCATTCTCTCGTAATAAGAAGTGTAGGATGTAAACACTGACTTCAAATCCAGGAAGTACATCTTTTGTCTCGAAGCAGTGCATGATTTCTATTTAAGAAGTTCAACACATGGGAACGAATTCTTCCAATTCAGATACTACAAATTCGCTGAAACGTTCATACATGGGATTTCATTTTCCCAATTCGGTAGTAGTAGTATAAATGAACGAACTTTGACCGCAAAAAATCCCACTTTGTAATCGAGTTTTGAGATTTTTGTTACCAGTTTTACCGGTAAATTTAATAGATGTGTCTTTTCCGACAGAATATTTCGAGTGGTCATATACCTGAAACGGACGCCGTATGAGATAGTTATCGCTGAACTACTGAGCACTGATCACAAAAATACCGTGTCGGCGGTACACACTCATAAACTCATAAAATAAGAAGTTCAAGTACGTTTCAGGAAAGTCAAGGTATTTAGTTAGGAAATTTCACATACCACCGGGAGGTTTAGCGTAACAGTAAATATCACGCATAGAAGTACACGTAAGTAATTTGGGAAGTACAGAACTCACTTCCGGGAAGTACAAGTGTGGTATGAACATGTTTTAATAAATAATACTCGAAGTTTGGCATATTGGGAAGTACATACTTCATTATCGGGAAGTACATATACAAAATGATCTTGTTTTAGTGAAGATACATGTAACTCTCTATATTTATATTTTGCTGAATTACTGAGCACTAATCGTGAAATGATCTTCATTTGCAAGGAAAATATTAAAAAGCTCTATTATCACTGAATTACTGAGCACTAATCGCGAAAATACCCCGTCGACAATACACACGCCTCAACTAAGAAGTTCAAGAATGTTTCCATTGAAGTACGGGGTATTTTGTTAGGGAATTTCTCATACCACCGGGAGATTTAACAAAACAGTAAATATCATGCCTAGATGTACACATAAATAATCCGGGAAGTACAAAATTCAATTTCGCGAAGTACAAGTGTGGTATGAATAAGTTTAGTGAATAATAGTCACTATTTTGCTACACATTTTCTATTTTACAATTTTTAGTAGATAGTCCCTGACTTCATCTTTCCAACGCAACAAGAATCACTCATTTCTGAGATCGAATGGGTTGCCAATTAATTATCGAACTTTGACAAAAAAACCACTTAGAAATCGATTTTTGAGATTTTTGTTACCGGTTTTATCGGTAATTTTAATAGATGTGACTTTTCAGTCCGAGCATTTTGGGTGGTCATAGATCTGAAACAGACACCGTATGAGAAAGTAATCGTTGTTTTAGTAAACAGTAATCACGAAAACTACATCGGCAGTACAAACAAATCAACAGAGAAGTTCAGGTATGTTTTCAGGAAAGTACAGATATTTTGTCTGTGAATTTCACATCCCATCGTGAAGTTTAACGAAACAGTAAGTACCCAGTCAACGGATGAGAAAGTAATCGTTGTTTTAGTAAACAACAATCACGAAAACTACATAGGCAGTACAAACAAATCAACAGAGAAGTTCAGGTATGTTTTCAGAAAAGTATAGGTATTTTGTTTGTGAATGTCATCGCGGAAAAAACCAAATCAGTTGTTATCTGCAGGCCTTCTGTAATGGATCGCCAGAAAAGTATGGCCAACTCATGAACACAACTTGATGTTATGCACTGCCCTGTGCATATAGTTGTACTGCCCGTTAAATCTGTTCACTTCCTGTGTTGAATCAGTGTACGGCCAGACCATGTACGGAAAAATCCACGAAGAAGTCGGTGAAGGATGTGTGCCTAGTGCAGCCTTCGAATGGTTTTTATTTTTTCTAGCCTTCGAATCGGATTGGTCTTTTACCAGTTTTCGTGCACTCTCTTCGGCCAGCAAAATGAACTTAAGGTATTCATTCGCTGAGAAATAGAAACCCGGTATTCCAATATGAATAAAAAGAACAAAAACATAGAAAGTGGACAAAGAAAATAAGAAGAACGACGGAAGTTAAAAATTAGAAGAACAACGGAAGTTAACCACTTCTGAACTTCACCGACAAAATGCTTGCACTTCCTATTACAGCAATGTGCACTGCCCGACCATTATCTCTGTAAAGAGGTGATACGTCTCCAACGTATCTATAATTTCTGATGTTCCATGCTTATATTATACCAATTGCTATATGTTTTATATACACTTCATATCACTTTTATGCATTTTCTGGGACTAACCTATTAACAAGATGCCACAGTGCCAGTTCCCTGTTTTCTGCTGTTTTTGGTTTCAGAAAAGTACTTCTGCGAATATTCTCGGAATTGCACGAAACAAAAGGCCACGTCCTTATTTTTCCAGCGCCGTCACGGAGTCCGAAGGAGAGACGAAGGAGGGCGCCGAGGTGGCCAAACCACACCCAGGCGCGGGTGGGCCCCCTGCCGCGCCACCAGGTGGTGTGGGCCCCTCGAGCCTCCACCGACGTTGCCCCTTCGCCTATTTATTCCCTCAGACGCGAAAACCCTAAAGGACCAAGTCATATTTCCAGAAGAGTTCCGCAGCGCCGCCGCCATCGACGACAAGTTTCGGGGGACAGAATCTCTGTTCCGGCACGCCGCCGGGACGGAGAATTGCCCCCGGAGTCATCTCCATCGACACCACCGCCATCTTCATCGCCGCTGCTGACTCCCATGATGAGGAGGGAGTAGTTCTCCCCCGAGGCTGAGGGCTCTACCGGTAGCTATGTGGTTCATCTCTCTCCCATGGTGTGATCTTTATGTGATCATGAGCTTTGTAATCTAGTTGAATATGTAGATGTTACTCTTTATCTATTATGCACTCTATGGTTACTTTAATATGAACTCCGGTACTCTCCACGGTGTAAAGGTGACAGTGTGTGCACCGTGTGTGATTCCTTTATGACGTTGTGGAGCTTGTTTACTCTCGGCTTGAGGTGTGCTTTTGCAGCCCTACACAATGAATGGTGTTTGTTATCCAACAAGAGAGTGTTTAAGAGTAGCTTTTACTTATTCAGTTATGAGATCATTGTTGAGAGTGTCCACTAGTGAAAGTATGATCCCTAGGCCTTGTTTCTAAGCATTGAAACACCGTTTACATCAAGTTCTGCTACATGTTTGCTTGCTGCCATTTTATTTCAGATTGCAATTACTACTTGTAATCATCCATATCACTTGTATTTCACTATCTCTTCGCCGAACTAGTGCACCTATACATCTGACAAGTGTATTGGGTGTGTTGGGGACACAAGAGACTTCTTGTATCTTAATTGCAGGGTTGCTTGAGAGGGATATCTTTGACCTCTACCTCCCTGAGTTCGATAAACCTTGGGTGATTCACTTAAGGGAAACTTGCTGCTGTTCTACAAACCTCTGCTCTTGGAGGCCCAACACTGTCTACAGGAATAGAAGCGTGCGACATCAAGCTATTTTCTGGCGCCGTTGCCGGGGAGGTAAGTGTTGGAAGGTATCTCCTTTAGATTCTGCAATTATTTCTTTTTGTTTCTTGTTTTTATTTTCACTAGTTAGGCTTAATGGAAAACAACAAAAAAATTAGAGATCTTTATGAACTTTATATTGAATTAGGACATGATGCTTTTGAAGAGAAAATTAAAAAACCTATGGAGGCTTGTTTGCATGATGGTAGCAATGGTATTACTATAAATTCTTTGAACACCATTATTGCTAATGCTATGGAAAAGTCTAAGCTTGGGGAAGCTAGTTGTGATGAATATGATATTTTTAGTCCCCCAAGCTTTAAGGAGGAAATTTGCTTTGATATACTTTGCCTCCAATATATGATGATTATAATCATTGTGATATTTTCAGTCCACCTACTATTGAGGATATAGTTTATGTTGATTATGATATGCCTCCTATATATGATGTTTACAATGATGAATATGATATTCTCAGTCCATCTACTATTGAGGATAAAAATCATTTTGATTATTCTATGCCTCCTATTTATGATGATTACAATGATGGATGTGATACTTTTACTCCACTATTACTAATGAAATGATTATGCTTGTGTGGAGAGTAATGATACTTATATGCATGTGGATCATGATAAGAATGCTTTATGTGATAGCTATATTGTTGAGTTTATTCATGATGCCACTGAAAATTATTTTGAGAGAGGAAAGTATGGTTATAGAAATCTTCATGTTACTAAATTTCTTCCTTTATGATGAAGTTTTGAGCTTTCTCTTGATTTGCTTTTATTTGCTGGGTACTTTAAGACCTACTGGTCCTTATGAGAGAGGGAGACACGATTTCATATATCACAATAATATTAAGTCTTCTCTCTTTATGTTGAAATTTTTGAAGTTACACTTGTTTTGCATTTCTATGCTAGTCACTTTGTTCTTCATTGACTTGTTTTCTTACAAGACTCCTATGCATAGAAAGAGTGTTAGATTTAAACATGTTTTATATATGCTTCTTGATGCTCTCTTTTATGTTTCAACTCTCATCTTTATGTGGGCATCATAAAAATCACTATGCCTAGCTAAAAGGCTTTAAAGAAAAGCGCTTATGGGAGACAACCCATCGTTTTTATTTGCTGTTATTTTTATTTTCTTTGAGTCAAGGAGTTTTGTCACTTCTGTAGCAACTCCTTTGTATCTTTATTTTATCGCATTGTTGTGCCAAGTAAAGTTCTATATTGAAAGTTGATGCAAGATTTGGATTTCTGCGCAGTAACAGATTTTTGGCTGTCACGAATTTGAGCTTTTCTCCCTGTAGAAAATTCGAAAAATTCCACGAAAAATCACGCATCTTCCTGAGATATGTACGCAACTTTCATTATTTTGGGCCAGATCCATCTGAGAAACTTAAGTGCCTCGAAAAATTCGTCTTTACAGACTGTTCTGTTTTTGACAGATTCTGCCTTTTATTTTGCATTCGCTCTTTTACGATGTTTGTGTGGATTTCTTTGCTCCACAAAGCATTGGTGGCTGTAGCTAATGTCCAGAAGCTTTGGGAATGATTGTTTCATTATAGAATATGAGAATTTTTGTTTATGCACTAACCCTCTAATGAGAACTGTCTTGAGTTTGGTGTGAAGGAAGTTTTCAAGGATCAAGCGAGAAGGGTGATATTATGTGATCAAGAAGAGTGAAAAGCTTAAGCTTGGGGATGCCCCCGTGGTTCATCCCAACCATATTCAGAGAGACTCAAGCGTCTAAGCTTGGGGATGCCCAAGGCATCCCCTTCTTCATCAACAACTTATCAGGTCATCTCTAGTGAAACTATATTTTAATTCTTTCACATCTTATGTGCTTTACTTGGAGCGTCTGTGTGCTTTTATTTTTGTTTTGTTTGAATAAATTCGGATCCTAGCAATCCTTGTGTTGGAGAGAGACACGCTCCGCTTTTTCATGTGAATACTCATGTTCTTCACTTATATTTGTTGAGTATTCTTAACTAGCTACTGCAGTGCTTTTAGCTCCTGTTTTTCATGCATCTCTTTGAGCTGTTAGCACGTGTTTATAAATACTCTCTTGCTGCATTGTATTATCATTTGGAGAGTTTATGTTTAAGTAAGTTGTTTGGTGTTTGCTGGAAGAAAGAAAATGCTGCATGTGGTAGTGGTATGAAAACTTGCATAATCTTGTAGATCATTGAAACTTTGATAACTTGATTCTTTGCAAATGTTTTGAGATATTTAGATGGTAAAGCTTGCTGGTTAATTAAGTTAAAATCATTAGTGGATTGTTGTCTTTAAGCTTGTACCGTACTACAAACTCTAAAATTGTTGAAGGTGTAGTTGGACTTGATAGCTTTCCATGTCTGAAAGTTCATTGTAATAACTAAGTTGTGCTGAAGGTCGGGGGATCTAACGGGGTACTTGTGCCGCCGTGAACGGCCCTTCTTGGAGTGAATTTTAATCATGCTCTTAATGTTGAACCTGCTAGTTGTTTGCAATAAACTTGTGAGTTCTTTTTGACTAATGTTAAGCTACGGTTTTTGGCATTTCCACCATCCATATTTGCTAGCCTCTTCGGTGCTGTGCATTGCCTTCTGCTCACATTGAGAGTTGTGCATACTTCGCCAGTACATCCAACCCCGTGGGAGGACTTCCTCTTGTTCTCCTACACATAAGCCCATACATCTTCCTCAAAACAGCCACTATACCTACCTACCACAGCATTTCCATAGCTGTTCCGAGATATATTGCCATGCAACATCCATCTTACATTACATGACTTGTTGTCATTTCACTTATATATTGCTTTGCGTGATTCTATACAGCTGATGTGTGGTTTACCCATGTTACGCTAGATCATTGCACATCCTGCTACACTGGCAGAGGCATACAGTTTTATACATCATGTTTTGTTCATTACGAGTTATTTGTACCAAAAGTTGTAATCATATTAGGATGTTGCCCCTGAATGTGAAAAGAGCCATTGAGCCATCGAAAAGAGAAACAGAAAAAGAAAAAAAAATAGAAAAAAGGAAAAAAGAAAAAAAAGAATAAAGAAAAAGGGGGCAACATTACTATCCTTTATCCACACTTGTGCTCATGTTATAGCACCTGCAGTATTCATAGTCATCATTTGTGCTCATGTTTAGCACCTATACTCCATGTGAGAGAGTTTTCGTGTTCTACTAGTATAACTATGTGGGGAATTTAACTATAGAACTTGGGTTGTATATTCCAATGATGAGCTTCCTCAAAAGTGCTCTAGGTCTTCATGAGCAACCAAGTTGGATGCACCCCCACTAGTTCCATTGGAGAGCTTTCATACACATATAGCTCTATGTGCATCCATTGCATGGCAATCACTACTCCTTACATAGCTTCGATTATAAGACTTCCTCTTGTCTAATGATCACTTATAGCTTTGTGAGACTTTCTTCCTTTGACCTTCCAAACCCCCATTTATGTTCTCTTTGCCATAACATCCTGGTGCCAATACCAAATGCTTGCGCTCACGGTTGAGTAGACTTCGAAACAGTTGATTCATGACGTTCATGTTTATGTTTACTTGGCTGAATCCTTCTATGTTATGAAAATTTGCTTGATGCTTGGATTGAAGGATAGAACTCCTATGCTGGATACTTAAACCATCTTTAATGAACCTTGTGCGGTTTCATGTCTTTAAAGCAATCGTTCATGAAAACTTTTAGCTTGTTTGACTAACTTGCTTTATTATCTCTTATATCAACTATAGACATTTGCTTTGAATGATTTGATCTCAGATCACATGCCTTACATTATTATTGGATCAAGATTATGTTGGTAGCATGTCACCTCAGAAATTATTTTGTTGTTATCGTTTTACCTACTCGAGGACGAGTAGAACTAAGCTTGGGGATGCTTGATACGTCTCCAACGTATCTATAATTTCTGATGTTCCATGCTTATATTATACCAATTGCTACATGTTTTATATACACTTCATATCACTTTTATGCATTTTCTGGGACTAACCTATTAACAAGGTGCCACAGTGCCAGTTTCCTGTTTTCTGCTGTTTTTGGTTTCAGAAAAGTACTTCTGCGAATATTCTCGGAATTGCACGAAACAAAAGGCCACGTCCTATTTTTCCAGCGCCGTCACGGAGTCCGAAGGAGAGACGAAGGAGGGCGCCGAGGTGGCCAAACCACACCCAGGCGCGGGTGGGCCCCCTGCCGCGCCACCAGGTGGTGTGGGCCCCTCGAGCCTCCACCGACGTTGCCCCTTCGCCTATTTATTCCCTCAGACGCGAAAACCCTAAAGGACCAAGTCATATTTCCAGAAGAGTTCCGCAGCGCCGCCGCCATCGACGACAAGTTTTGGGGGACAGAATCTCTGTTCCGGCACGCCGCCGGGACGGGGAATTGCCCCCGGAGTCATCTCCATCGACACCACCGCCATCTTCATCGCCGCTGCTGACTCCCATGATGAGGAGGGAGTAGTTCTCCCCCGAGGCTGAGGGCTCTACCGGTAGCTATGTGGTTCATCTCTCTCTCCCATGGTGTGATCTTTATGTGATCATGAGCTTTGTAACCTAGTTGAATATGTAGATGTTACTCTTTATCTATTATGCACTCTATAGGTTACTTTAATATGAACTCCGGTACTCTCCACGGTGTAAAGGTGACAGTGTGTGCACCGTGTGTGATTCCTTTATGACGTTGTGGAGCTTGTTTACTCCGGCTTGAGGTGTGCTTTTGCAGCCCTACACAATGAATGGTGTTTGTTATCCAACAAGAGAGTGTTTAAGAGTAGCTTTTACTTATTCAGTTATGAGATCATTGTTGAGAGTGTCCACTAGTGAAAGTATGATCCCTAGGCCTTGTTTCTAAGCATTGAAACACCGTTTACATCAAGTTCTGCTACATGTTTGCTTGCTGCCATTTTTATTCCAGATTGCAATTACTACTTGTAATCATCCATATCACTTGTATTTCACTATCTCTTCGCCGAACTAGTGCACCTATACATCTGACAAGTGTATTGGGTGTGTTGGGGACACAAGAGACTTCTTGTATCTTAATTGCAGGGTTGCTTGAGAGGGATATCCTTGACCACTACCTCCCTGAGTTCGATAAACCTTGGGTAATTCACTTAAGGGAAACTTGCTGCTGTTCTACAAACCTCTGCTCTTGGAGGCCCAACACTGTCTAGCTCACAAGATCTAAACATGATGGCACAAGTGGAGAAGACAACCATCTAGCTACTGCTATGGACCCATAGTCCAAGGATGAACTACTCACGCATCACTCCGGAGGCGGGCATGGCGATGTAGAGCCCTCCGGTGATGATTCCCCTCTCCGGCAGGGTGCCGGGAAGAGCTTCAGAACCCCCCGAGTTAGGGTTGACGACGGCGGCGGCAGCGAATATGTTCTGGATGAAAGGCTCGGTGTTTTAGGGTTTTCGCGTCTCGGGGAATAAATAGGCGAAGGGGCGATGTCGGCGGACCCCCGAGGGGCCCAAACCACAGGCGGCGCGGTGGGCCCCTGCCGCGCCGTGGTGGTTTGGCCACCTCGTGGCTCTCCTTCGTCTCTCCTTCGGACTCCGTGTACGTGCTGGAAAAATAGGGACTGGCCTTTTGTTTCGTGCAATTCCGAGAATATTTCCAGAAGTAACTTTCTGAAACCAAAAACAGCAGAAAACAGGGAACTGGCACTGTGGCATCTTGTTAATAGGTTAGTCCCAGAAAATGCATAAAAGTGATACGAAGTGTATATAAAACATGTAGCAAATGGTATAATATAAGCATGGAACAGCAGAAATTATGGATACGTTGGAGACGTATCAAGCATCCCCAAGCTTAGTTCTACTCGTCCTCGAGTAGGTAAAACGATAACAACAAATAATTTCTGAGGAGACATGCTTTCACACAATCTTGATCAATATATTGCAAGGCTCATGTCATGAATGAAGTGACTCAAAGCAATGATCTATAGTTTGCTAACAAATAGATAAAGAGTAAACAATGAATCATATAAGCAAAAACTTTTCATGAATAGTACTTTCAAGACAAGCATCAAAAAGTTTTGCATAAGAGGTAACTCATAAAGCAATAGATTCAAAGTAAAAGGCATTGAAGCAACACAAAGGATGATTAAGTTTCAGCATTGCTTTCAACTTGTAACATGTATATCTCATGGATAGTTGTCAACATAAAGCAATATAACAAGTGCAATAAGTAAATATGTAAGAATCAATGCACACAAAGTTGACACAAGTGTTTGCTTCTAAGATAGAAAGGAGTAGGTAAACTGACTCAACATAAAGTAAAAGATAGGCCCTTCGCAGAGGGAAGCAGGGATTAAATCATGTGCTAGAGCTTTTTAAGTTTTCGAAAGCATATAGAGAGCACAAAATAAGTATTTGAGAGGTGTTTGTTGTTGTCAACGAATGGTAGTGGGCACTCTAACCCCCTTGTCAACCAGACTTTCAAAGAGCGGCTCCCATGAAGGACGTTATTCTACCAGCAAGGTAGATCATCCCTCTTCTCTTTTGTTTACACATGTATTTTAGTTTCTTTATAGATGACACTCCTCCCAACCTTTTGCTTACACAAGCCATGGCTAACCGAATCCTCGGGTGCCTTCCAACATTCACATACCATGGAGGAGTGTCTATTGCAAAATTAAGTTGCTTACTGATAAATCAGGGCAAAACATGTGAAGAGAATTATTAATGAAAGTTGTAATTAATTGGGGCTGGGCACCCCGTTGCCAGCTCTTTTTGCAAATTATTGGATAAGCGGATGTATATGCCACTAGTCCAGGTGAAAGTCTGTCAGAAGTAAATGACAAGATTGAAAGATAAAACACCACATACTTCCTCATGAGCTATAAAACATTGACACAAATAAGGAGTAATAAAGTTTTGAATAGTTTAAAGGTAGCACATGAAATATTTACTTGGAATGGCAGGAAATACCACATAGTAGGTAGGTATGGTGGACACAAATGGCATGGGTTTTGGCTCAAGTTTTGGATGCACGAGAAGCATTCCCTCTCAGTACAGAGTTTAGGCTAGCAAGGTTGTTTGAAGCAAACACAAGTATAAACCGGTACAGCAAGAATCACATAAAAACATATTGCAAGTATTATAAGACTCTACACTGTCTTCCTTGTTGCTCAAACATTTTACCAGAAAATATCTAGACCTTAGAGAGAACAAATATGCATCCCAAGTCTCAACAAGCTCTACGGTAGTTCTCCACTACTAGGCTTTAACTACATGATGCAAGAGCTTAAACATGATCTACTTGAGAGCTCAAAACAATTGCAAAGCATCAAATCAAAACAAGACAATGATCTACAAGAATGCATATGTCTTTTCCAATACCAACTACTACATGTAGCATTTTCTTTCTTCCAAACAAACACCAATAATTTATTAAACATAAACTCTCCAAATGATAATATAATGCAGCAAGAGAGTATTTATAAACAAGTGCTAACAGCTCGAAGAGATGCATGAAAAACAGGAGCTAAAAGCACTGCAGTAGCTAGTTAAGAATACTCAACAAATATAAGTGAAGAACATGAGTATTCACATGAAAAAGCGGAGCGTGTCTCTCTCCCACACAAGGATTGCTAGGATCCGAATTTATTCAAACAAAAACAAAAATAAAAACACACAGACGCTCCAAGTAAAGCGCATAAGATGTGAAAGAATTAAAATATAGTTTCACTAGAGATGACCTGATAAGTTTGTTGATGAAGAAGGGGATGCCTTGGGCATCCCCAAGCTTAGACGCTTGAGTCTCTCTGAATATGGTTGGGATGAACCACGGGGGCATCCCCAAGCTTAGGCTTTTCACTCTTCTTGATCACATAATATCACCCTTCTCGCTTGATCCTTGAAAACTTCCTTCACACCAAACTCAAGACAGTTCTCATTAGAGGGTTAGTGCATAATCAAAAATTCTCATATTCTGTAATGATACAATCAATCCCAAAGCTTCTGGACATTAGCTACAGCCACCAATGCTTTGTGGAGCAAAGAAATCCACACAAACACAGTAAAAGAGCGAATGCAAAACAAAAGGCAGAATCTGTCAAAAACAGAACAGTCTGGAATGACGAATTTTTTCGAGGCACTTAAGTTGCTCAGATGGATCTGGCCTAAAATAATGAAAGTTGCGTACATATCTCAGGAATATGCGTGATTTTTCTCAGAATTTTTTGAATTTTCTACAGGGAGATAAGCTCAAATCCGTGACAGCTAAAAATCTGTCACTGCGCAGAAATCCAAATCTTGCATCAACTTTCAATATAGAACTTTACTTGGCACAACATTGCGATAAAATAAAGATACAAAGGAGTTGCTACAGAAGTAACAAAACTCCTTGACTCAAAGAAAACAAAAATAACAGCAAATAAAAACGATGGGTTGTCTCCCATAAGCGCTTTTCTTTAACGCCTTTCAGCTAGGCGCAGAAAGTGAAAATCAAGTGTTGTCAAGAGAAGAAGCATCAACATCATAACTTGCTCTAACAATAGAGTCAAAAGGTAACTTCATTCTCTTCCTAGGGAAGTGTTCCATACCTTTCTTGAGAGGAAATTGGTACCTTATATTACCTTCTTTCATATCAATGATGGCACCAACAGTTCGAAGAAAAGGTCTTCCCAAAACAATAGGACAAGATGCATTGCATTCAATATCCATAACAATAAAATCAACGGGGACAAGGTTATTTTTACTGTAATAAAAACATCATTAACTCGCCCCAAAGGTTTCTTCATAGCATTATCAGCGAGAAAAACATCCAAATAACAATGTTCCAAAGGTGGCAAATCAAGAATATCATAAAGCTTCTTGGGCAAAACTGAAACACTTGCACCAAGATCACACAAGGCATTGCAATAAAAATCATTCACCTTTACCTTAATGATGGGTTCCCAACCATCTTCTAATTTCCTAGGAATAGAAGCTTTAAGTTTCAACTTCTCCTCCCTAGCTTGCAAAAGAGCATTTGTAATATGCTTTGTAAAAGCCAAATTAATAGTGCTAGCATTGGGACTTCTAGCTAATTTTTGCAAGAACATAATAACTTCAGAGATGTTACAATCATCAAAATCAAAATCATTATTGTCAATGGTGGTGGAACCATTGTCTCCAATAGTTTGAAAAATTTCAGCACTTTTATCAGAAAAAGTTTCAGCAGTTTTAGGCAATTTCAAACGCTTTGCAGAAGTAGTAGAGACATTACAACACCAATAACATTACCATCAATAGTAGGAGGTTTACTAGCATGTGAAACATTAGCATTACTAGTGGTGGTGATAGTACAAACTCTAACTATACTATTCTCTTTTTCAAGTTCTTCCTCTTTTTCCCACCTAGCATGCAATTCAGCCAACATCCTAATATTATTATCAATTCGAACTTGGATGGCATTTGCTGTAGCAAATGACTTAATATCTTTAACTTCATTAGGCATAACTTTCAGTTTTAGAATTTCAACATCATGAGCAAGACTATCAACTTTAGAGACAAGATCATCAATTTTTTCAAACTTTTCCTCAACAGTTTTATTGAAAGCTTTTTGTGTGCTAATAAATTCTTTAAGCATAGCTTCAAGATCAGAGGACACACTTCTATTGTTGCTGTAGGAATTACCATAAGAATTGCCATAACCATTTGAAGGATAAGGCTTATAATTGTTGCTACCAAAATTATTCCTATAAGCATTGTTGTTGAAGTTGTTGTTTTTAATGAAGTTTACATCAACATGCTCTTCTTGAGCAACCAATGAAGCTAAAGGAATATTATTAGGATCAACATGAGATCTACCATTCACAAGCATAGACATAATAGCATCAATCTTATCACTCAAAGAGGAGGTTTCTTCAACAGAATTTACCTTCTTACCTTGAGGAGCTCTTTCGGTGTGCCATTCGGAATAGTTGATCATCATATCATCAAGTAGCTTTGTTGCTGCACCTAAAGTGATGGACATAAAGGTTCCTCCAGAGGCTGAATCCAATAAGTTCCTTGAGGAAAAATTTAATCCTGCATAAAAGGTTTGGATGATCATCCAAGTAGTCAGTCCATGAGTGGGACAATTCTTCACCAAAGATTTCATTCTTTCCCAAGCTTGAGCAACATGTTCATTATCAAGTTGTTTAAAATTCATAATGCTACTTCTCAAGGATATAATCTTAGCAGGAGGATAATATTTCCCTATGAAAGCATCTTTGCATTTTGTCCAAGAATTAATACTATTTCTAGGCAAAGAAAGCAACCATTCTTTAGCTCTTCCTCTCAAGGAGAAAGGAAAAAGTTTCAGTTTTATAATATCCCCATCCATATCCTTATACTTTTGCATTTCACAAAGTTCAACAAAGTTATTAAGATGGGCAGCAGCATCATCAGTACTAACACCAGAAAATTGCTCTTTCATAACAAGATTTAATAGAGCAGGTTTAATTTCATAAAATTCTGCTGTAGAAGCAGGTGGAGCAATAGGAGTGCATATGAAATCATTGTTGTTTGTGCTAGTGAAGTCACACAACTTAGTGTTCTCAGGAGTACTCATTTTGAAAAAAAAACAAATAAATAAACAAGTAACTAATTTTTTTGTGTTTTTGATAAAGAGAGCAAACAAACTAAATAAAAATAAACTAAGCAAGACAAATAACAAAGTAAAGAGATTGGGTGTGAGAGACTCCCCTTGCAGAAGCAATTCGTTTTCCCCGGCAACGGCGCCAGAAAACGTGTTGGTGGCTCTAGGTTAATAGTGCCAGAAACAATGCTTGTACGTCACACGTCAGTTGGGAACCCCAAGAGGAAGGTATGATGAGTGCAGCAGTAAGTTTTCCCTCAGTATGAAACCAAGGTTTAATCGAACCAGTAGGAAAACGAGGTTTGCTTCGAAGGTGTTGGTGAAGGAGTGTAGTGCGGCGCAACACCAGGGATTCCGGTGCCAACGTGGAACCTGCACAACACAATCAAATTACTTTGCCCCAACTTAACAGTGAGGTTGTCAATCTCACCGGCTTGCTGAAAACAAAGGGTTAAACGTATCGAATGGAAATGATGTTTGTTTGCATAAAACAGTAGAGAACAATGATTGCAGTAGATTGTATTTCAGATGTAAAAGAATGGACCGGGGTCCACAGTTCACTAGTGGTGTCTCTCCAATAAGATAACTAACATGCTGGGTAAACAAATTACAGCTGGGCAATTGACAATTGATAAGTGCATATAACATGCATGTGTGAGCTGTGGTGTCTACTATGAGATTCATTTGGGCATTACGACAAAGTACATAGACCGCTATCCAGCATGCATCTATGCCTAAATAGTCCACTTTCCGGTTAACATCCGTACCCCTTCCAGTATTAAGTTGCAAGCAACAGACAATTGCATTAAGTAATGTGCGTAATGTAAACAATACATTCATCCTTGAATAAAGCATTGCTGTTTTACCCCTAGTGGCAACAACACATCTACAACCTTAGAACTTGCTGTCACTATCCCAGGTTAAATAGAGGTTGAACCCAACTATCATGCATAAATACCCCCTCTTGGAGTTACAAGTATTCACGGGCCAAGGCTTCAACAAGTAACGGAGAGCATGCAAGATCACAAATGACATAGACATGATAATATAATATTCAGCTCCACATAGGTATCAATATAAGTCAGATCCCAGCAAACACAACATGTAGCATTACAATAAGATGATCTTGATCATGATAGGCAGCTCACAAGATCTAAACATGATGGCACAAGTGGAGAAGACAACCATCTAGCTACTGCTATGGACCCATAGTCCAAGGATGAACTACTCACGCATCACTCCGGAGGCGGGCATGGCGATGTAGAGCCCTCCGGTGATGATTCCCCTCTCCGGCAGGGTGCCGGGAAGAGCTTCAGAACCCCCCGAGTTAGGGTTGACGACGGCGGCGGCAGCGAATATGTTCTGGATGAAAGGCTCGGTGTTTTAGGGTTTTCGCGTCTCGGGGAATAAATAGGCGAAGGGGCGATGTCGGCGGACCCCCGAGGGGCCCAAACCACAGGCGGCGCGGTGGGCCCAGCCGCGCCGCTGGTGGTTTGGCCACCTCGTGGCTCTCTTCGTCTCTCCTTCGGACTCCGTGTACGTGCTGGAAAAATAGGGACTGGCCTTTTGTTTCGTGCAATTCCGAGAATATTTCCAGAAGTAACTTTCTGAAACCAAAAACAGCAGAAAACAGGGAACTGGCACTGTGGCATCTTGTTAATAGGTTAGTCCCAGAAAATGCATAAAAGTGATACGAAGTGTATATAAAACATGTAGCAAATGGTATAATATAAGCATGGAACAGCAGAAATTATGGATACGTTGGAGACGTATCAAGGCCCAACACTGTCTACAGGAATAGAAGCGTGCGTAGACATCAAGAGGATGAAATCAAGTTTGCATGTCCCAGTGTCATTGCATTTGTACTGCCATGCTCCATTCAGCCATTCTGCTGCCTCAAACTGCCGTCCGTGCGCTCCTGGTTCTGCAGCGATTAGAGGTGGCAGCAGAGCATCCTCCGTTCTAGCAATTTGGAATAGAAATCGAACGAGCTCCTCTTCTTTCCGTGGCCGCGCCGTTCTGGTACAGAAACCGAACAACTAGTAGAAAGAGCAACGGCAGCTAGCAATACATAGCAGCGGCAGTTTGCAAGAGAGACAAAGAGCAGCCGTAGCAGAGCCGTGCACCAATTTCTGAAGCTATTTTCTGAAGCTTAAGAAAAACAAACGAGCAGCAGATGCATCGATGGAGAAATTGATAGTACTACCCAGACATTTGCACTGCCTCTGGCGCGGGATTGTACTGCTCACGCATAATGCTTGACTGGAACGAGCAGCGACCGGCCGTGCGGCGCTCTTGAGCTCGAGCAACCAGACGCGGATAGCCGTAATGGCAGCAGCGGAGCTGGAGGTGAATGGTCGGATGCGGGAGGAACAGAGGCCGTACGCCGTGACGGGATGCGCAGGTATAGCGACACGAGCGCCAGCGGTGGAGAGATCCGTGGCAGCGGAGGTCGAACAGGGGAGGCCGGTGGCCGTGCGCGCAGCAGTGGAGGGCGGCGGCACGTGCAAGGATGGCGGATCCAGGCGGCGAGCACGGAAACAGGGTGCCGGTGCACGGCGGTGGCCAGGATCGAGCAAGAACGTGCTGGGACGGTGGCGACCGGGAGGAGCATGGGGGACGAAGCCTCCCGGCGGAAGCGCGGATAGCAAAGGGCCGAGGGGAGCGGCCTCCCGGCGGTGGCTCGTGGTGAAGGAAGGTGGCGACCTCCGGGCGGCAGCGCGACCGGCAGAGAGGCGTGGCCTTTCGACGGTGGTGCAGAGAGCAACAGGAGCGCGGCCTCCCGTCGACCTCATGGGGCAGAACGACACAGCGTCCTGGAGGCGGTGGCGGGCGAGCACTTGGCCGGCGTTGGGAGCCTGACACCGCGGGGAAGAAGGTGGAGGGATCGGTAGTAGGGAACGAGCTCGAGGTGGGCAAGGAATTTCCTCCCGACGAAAAACACCGACATGTTCATCCGACACAAATTCGTCAGCGATGGATTTAAAGTTGTTTAGTAATAACGAGAACAATTGCGAGCCTTTAAAATCATCTGTAAATGTTTTAAATCACATCAATTGCATCGGTAATCATCACTTGACAGAAGAAAAAGCACTTGTACTTCACGATCATAACGGGCAGTACAACGAGAACAAACAGGAAGTACAAATCCGGTTGTAATCCTTAATCTACAACCGGTTGTAGAATAGCTGACAGCTATATATATATATATTATAGGAGTCCTATATATATATATTAGTTAGTTAGTTAGTTTCTATCTTGCACCGTCTTGCGATTTACAGTTATATGTTGTTTGTGAATTTACGAAGTTAACTGTATATTTTCCATGTAGTTCATATGTTTATGCTTATGATGGTGACTATTGTGTTGTTAATGTTTTCTAATTTTGTTTTGTTTGACTCGTGTATACCAGGGAAGTTCTTTGCAATCTTCTTGTCGCAACAGTGGAATATGGGGTTCCCCAAGTACTGCCAAAGTGGGTCCACCCCATGTGGGCCCAAGACGAAGATGGACAAGACCAAGACTCAAGTCAAGACTGGCGGGTTCACCGTCAAGACACTCATGGCCTACGTCGACTAAGGGCTCCGGTCCTGGGGACCTTCCGGGTCCCCGAACCAAGCAAGAAGGCCAGGAAGGACCCGAGAGCCCGAGTTCCCGGCAGGAGGCCAGGCTCCCTCTCGGTACTTCCCCACGTCCCTGTGGATAAGCTCTCCACCTCACCACGGAAGACTTGGGAAGCAAGGCGAAAGCAGCGCGGGCGGAAGCACGTCCCGTGGAGGTGTCAGCTCCTGTCCAACCCGAGGCGGGCACTCCCACCTAACCCAAAGGAGACGCTAGGCTGAGGAGAGGCCACGTCTCCTCTTAAACTAGATGAGGAGGGTCCTTCACCCCGAAAGTCCCTCACGCCCCTCACGTGACCCTGTGGCAACCCCTTAGCCTATAAAAGGAGGACCAAGGCACGAGGAGGGGGGGTCGATCCAAGGACGAACACAAGCTAGAACCAGAGCAAGACTAGACTAGGTTGCGAAGGTAGAGACGAAGGTGATCTCCTCCGGGTCAGGATCTGTCCTTCTTCTACCTCCAGCCAAAACCCTTCCGGGTACCCTGTCCGGGAGGTTCCATTGTAAGCCACACTATGAAGAACCCATCAATCCAGACATGCAGGAGTAGGGCTTTGCGCCTCCGGGCGGCCTGAACCTGGGTAGCTCCTTGTGTCCCTTTGGTTGCATGCTTTGATCGTGGAGAGGAGAGCTTGATCTAGACTCCGCCCAAGAAGACGATTCTCAGCCTCCTTCGCGCCCCGTGCCGAACCTGAAAGGGGTATCTGATACGTCTCAAACGTATCTATAATTTTTGATGTTCCATGCTTGTTTTATACCAATTGCTACATGTTTTGCATCTACTTTATATCACTTTTATACATTTTTTGGGACTAACCTATTAACAAGATGCCGAAGTGCCAGTTCCTGTTTTCTGCTGTTTTTGTATTCCAGAAAAGCTAGTCTGGAAATATTCTCGGAATTGGACGAAACTACACGGGGGTGCCTATTTTTCCAGAACACGCCTGACAGAGCGAAGGAGCAGCAGAGGAGGGCCACCAGGAGGCCACACGCACCTAGGGCGCGGGGCCCCCCTCTGCCGCGCCCTAGGGTGGTGTGGGCCCCTCGGGGTCCGCAGCCGCCGCCCTTTCGCCTACTTATTCCCCAACGCGAAAACCCTAAATACCTGAGCAAATATCCACGAAAAGATCCAGAGACGCCGCCGTCGTCAACCCTAGCTCGGGAGGGTTCAGAACCTCTTCCCGGCACCTTGCCGGAGAGGGGAATCGTCACCGGAGGCTTCTACATCGCCATGCCTGCCTCCGGAGTGATGCGTGAGTAGTTCATCCTTGGACTACGGGTCCATAGCAGTAGCTAGATGGTTGTCTCTCCACTTTGTGCCATCATGTTTAGATCTTGTGAGCTGCCCTACATGATCAAGATCATATTATTGTAATGCTACATGTTGTGTTTGCTGGGATCCAATGAATATTGAATATTATGTCAAGTTGATTATCAATCTATCTCATATGTTATTTAAGATCTTGCATGATTTCCGTTACTCGTAGATGCTTTGGCCAAGTAGATGCTTGTAACTCCAAGAGAGAGTATTTATGCTAGATAGTGGGTTCATGTCTCCGTTTAACCTGGGACAGTGACAGAAAGTTCTAAGGTTGTGGATGTGCTGTTGCCACTAGGGATAACCTAACGATGCTATGTCCACGGGCATATGTGTTTGTTTACATTACGCACTTTACTTAATGCAATTATCCGTTGCTTGCAACTTAATACCAACGGGGACTCGGATGACAACCCGGCGGTGGATTATTAGTCATAGATGCTGTTGGATAACGGTCTATGTATTATGTCGTAATGCCCAATTAAATATCATAGTAGTCAACATGTCATGTATATGCATTGTCATGCGCTCACTATTCGTCAATTGCCCAGCTGTAATTTGTTCACCCAACATGTTAGTTATCTTTTATGGAGAGACACCACTAGTGAACTGTGGACCCCGGTCCATTCTTTTACACTGATTAAACAACCACAAACTGCAAACTGTTCCTTTTCATTCTCTGCAATTTAATACTCATTTTCCACACCATACGTTTAATCCTTTGTTTTCAGCAAGCCAGTGAGATTGACAACCTCACTGTTTCGTTGGGGCAAAGTAGTTTGATTGTGTTGTGTGCAGATTCCACGTCAACAGTCCAGACTCCCTGTGACAGCTATTTTTCTGGCGCCGTTGACAACCTTCTGAAGAGTTGCTGCTCCTACTGGTTCGATAACCTTGGTTTCTTTCTGAGGGAAAACTTGCTGCTGACTACATCATACCTTCCTCTTGGGGTCTCCCAACGAACGTGTGTTTCACGTCATCAAGCTATTTTTCTGGCGCCGTTGCCGGGGAGACAGCAGTCTTCTGCAAGGGGAGTTTCACGCTTCCAATCTCTTTACTTTGTTTTTGTCTTGCTTAGTTTATTTTATTTTATCTTGTTTGCTTTCAATTATCAAAAACACAAAAAAATTAGTTACTTGCATTTAGTTTATTTTCGGTTTTGTTTCTTGCTGAGTTATTATGTCTAGCTCTTTACTTGCTATCAATGGTTACTTTCCTTGAAACTAGTCCTATGGCTGAAAACAACATGAGAGATCTTTATGAAATTTATCTTGAGTTGGGACATGAGGTGTTTGAAGAGAAAATTAAAAAGCCTATGGAAATTTATTTGCATAACAATCATGATAGTAGCAATGTTATTAGCATACATTCTTTGAACACCATTATTGCTAATGCCATGGAAAGCTCTAAGCTTGGGGAAGCTGGTTTTGATAAAAATGTTATTTTTAGTCCCCTAGCTTTGGAGGAGGAAGAATGCTATATTGTCGAATGTGATGATTCTATTGAAATATCTCTTTTGATAAATTTGAAAAAACATCCTCCTTGACTCAGTAAAGGAAATTGCAGAAAGTAAAAATGTGCTCCCTAATGTTATTTATGATAATTCTCTTGATGATGGTCCTATATTGCCCGATGATATTAATTTTGCTACTATTGTCAAAAGTGAGTTTAATGACTCCACTATTTTTTAGCTTAATAAAAATTATGTGTTTATAGATCATGATAAGAATGTTTTATGTGATAGCTATATTGTTGAGTCTATTCATGATGCTACTGAAAATTATTTTGAGAGAGGAAAATATGGTTATAGAAATCTTCATGTTATTAAATTTCCTCTCTTTGTGATGAAAGTTTTGAGCTTTCTCTTGTGTTGCTTTTATATGATGGTTTCTTTAAAACCTACTGGTCATTATGTGAGAGGGAGACACGGTTTCATATATCACAATAATATTAAGTCTCCTCTCTTTATGTTGAAAATTTTGAAGTTGCACTTGTTTTGTCTTCCTATGCTAGTCACTTTGTGCTTCATTTACTTGTTTTCTTACAAGGCTCCTATGCATAGGAAGAGTGTTAGATTTAAACATGTTTTATATATGCTTCTTGATGCTCTCTTTTATTTCAACTCTCATCTTTATGTGAGCATCATAAAAATCACTATGCCTAGCTAAAAGGCGTTAAAGAAAGCGCTTTTGGGAGGCAACCCATTATCTTTTATTTTCAGTATTAGTCAAGGAGTTTGTTTACTTCTGTAGCAACTCCTTTGTATCTTTATTTTCTCGCATTGTTGTGCCAAGAGTAGCCTCTAATGATAAGATGATGCTTAATTTTGATTGCTGCGCAGAAACAGATTTTTGCTGTTCACTGTACGAAATTCCTAAAATCACCAGATTGTTAATTAAATCTGAAAAATTTTGTGCGTAATCTTTATGAATGTCTGAAACTTTCATTAGTTCAGAGTTTCTCGATCTGAGCGTCGTAAGTGCCTCGAAAAAATTCGTCTTTGCGGACTGTTCTGTTTTAGACAGATTATGCCTTTTTATTTTTTGCATTCTCTCTTTTACTAGTGTTGAGTGAAATTCTTTTTTGGGTGGAAGAGCTTCACATAACATCAGTGGCTGTAGCTAATGTTTAAAGTAACAAATCATATTGCGTCTTTATAGAACATGTGAATTTTTGATTATGCACTAACCCTCTAATGAGATCTACTTTGAGTTTGGTGTGACGGAAGTTTTCAAGGGTCAAGAGAGAAGGATGATATAATAGGATCAAGAAGAGTGAAGAGCTTAAGCTTGGGGAGGCTCCCATGGATCTCCCCAGCATATTTCAAGAAGACTCAAGCGTCTAAGCTTGGGGATGCCCAAGGCATCCCCTTCTTCATCGTCAAAATTATCAGGTCATCTCTAGTGAAACTATATTTTAATTCTTTCACATCATATGTGCTTTTCTTGGAGCGTCTGTGTGCTTTTTATTTTCAGTATTGCACTTTTATTTTCAATAAAGCTTGACTGGACCCTAGCATTCTTGATTGGGAGAGAGACACGCTCCGCTTTTTCATGAGAATACTCCTATTCTTCACTTATATTTGTTGAAGTATTCATATCTAGCGCTGTTCAGCTTTTAGCTCTTGTTTTCATGTATCTCTTGTCAGAGCTATTAGCTTTCTTTTGTAGAAAGTACTCTCTTGCTTCACTTATATTTGTTTGGAGAGTTGATGAAATAAATTGATTGGTGTTTGGTTGGTTCAGAAAATGTTGCATGTGGTAATTGGTATAAGGAAAAACTTGCTTAATCTTGTAGATCACTAAAATGGATAACTTGATGCTTGTCAATTGTTTTGAGTTAACAAGTAGATCATGATTAAATTGTGCATCATATGAGTTAAGCCTATTAGTGAAGAACTACCGTAAAGCTTGTTGAAAATTTGGTTTGCATCGGTGGTACCTCTAAGGTCTAGATATTTTCTAATAACAGGGTTTGGTTAACAAGGAAGACGGTATGAAGTCTTATAACGTTTGCAATATGTTTGTCATATAAAACTTGGTGTACGGGTTGATATTCTTGTTTGCTTACATAACCTTGCTAGCCTAAACTCTGTACTGAGAGGGAATGCTTCTCGTGCATCCAAATCCTTGAGCCAAAATCCATGCCATTTGTGTCCACCATAACTACCTATATGTGGTATTTCCTTGCCACTCCAAGTAAATTTTTCATGTGCTACCTTTAAATTATTCAAAATGTTATTATTCCCTTTTTGTGTCAATGTTTACTAGCTCATGAGGAATTAGTGTGGTTATTCTTTATTCTATTTGTCGAGTGGACTTTTACACCTGGACTAGTGGCATATACATCCGCTTATCCAATAACTTGCAAAAAGAGCTGGCAACGGGGTGCCCAGTCCCAATTAATTACAACTTTAACCAATTAATTCTCTTCACACTTTTGCCCTGATTCATCAGTAAGCAATGACAAACAGTGAAATACCTGAATGTGTGTAAACCAAAGAGAAAGAGGGATGATCTGCCTTGCTGGTAGAAATAACGTCCTTCATGGGAGCCGCTCTTAAAAGTCCGTTCGACAGGTAGAATACTGTTCTCACCCGCTACCATTCGTTGACAATTAACAAACACCTCTCAAAAATAGATACTCCTCCATGGTATGTGATTGATGGAAGGCACCCGAGGATACTCAAATATTTTATGCAATCTCTATATGCTTTCAAAAACCTAAAAGCTCTAGCACATGATTTAATCCCTGCTTCCCTCTGCGAAGGGCCTTTCTTTTACTTTTATGTTGAGTCAGTTTTCCTATTCTTTCTGTCTTCCACAAGCAAACACTAGTGTCAACTTTGTTACAACATGCGTTATATGCAATGTATTGGACTTGTTATACTACTTTGTGTTGACAATATCCATGAGATAAATATGTTGAAAGTTGAAGCAAATGCTGAAACTAAATTCTTCCTTTGTGTTGATTAAATACCTTTTGTTAGAAACTATTGCTTTATGAGTTAACACTTATGCAAAACTGTTTGATGCTTGTCTCGAAAGTACTATTCATGAAAACGTTTAGCTTGTGTGATTCATTGTTTACTCATTATATTTGGTAGCAAATTATAGACCATTGACTTGGATCACTTCATTCATTTATATGTGCCTTGCAATATTATATGATCAAGATTATGATAGTAGCATGTCACCTCAAAAATTATTTTGTTTTTATCGTTTACCTACTCGAGGACGAGTAGGAACTAAGCTTGGGGATGCTGATACGTCTCAAACGTATCTATAATTTTTGATGTTCCATGCTTGTTTTATACCAATTGCTACATGTTTTGCATCTACTTTATATCACTTTTATACATTTTTTGGGACTAACCATTAACAAGATGCCGAAGTGCCAGTTCCTGTTTTCTGCTGTTTTTGTATTCCAGAAAAGCTAGTCTGGAAATATTCTCGGAATTGGACGAAACTAACGGGGTGCCTATTTTTCCAGAACACGCCTGACGGAGCGAAGGAGCAGCAGAGGAGGGCCACCAGGAGGCCACACGCACCTAGGGCGCGGGCCCCCCTCTGCCGCGCCTAGGGTGGTGTGGGCCCCTCGGGGGTCCGCAGCCGCCGCCCTTTCGCCTACTTATTCCCCCCGACGCGAAAACCCTAAGTACCTGAGCAAATATCCACGAAAAGATCCAGAGACGCCGCCGTCGTCAACCCTAGCTCGGGAGGGTTCAGAACCTCTTCCCGGCACCCTGCCGGAGAGGGGAATCGTCACCGGAGGCTTCTACATCGCCATGCCTGCCTCCGGAGTGATGCGTGAGTAGTTCATCCTTGGACTACGGGTCCATAGTAGTAGCTAGATGGTTGTCTCTCCACTTTGTGCCATCATGTTTAGATCTTGTGAGCTGCCCTACATGATCAAGATCATATTATTGTAATGCTACATTTGTGTTTGCTGGGATCCGATGAATATTGAATATTATGTCAAGTTGATTATCAATCTATCTCATATGTTATTTAAGATCGTGCATGCTTTCCGTTACTCGTAGATGCTTTGGCCAAGTAGATGCTTGTAACTCCAAGAGAGAGTATTTATGCTAGATAGTGGGTTCATGTCTCCGTTTAACCTGGGACAGTGACAGAAAGTTCTAAGGTTGTGGATGTGCTGTTGCCACTAGGGATAACCTAGCGATGCTATGTCCACGGGCATATGTGTTTGTTTACATTACGCACTTTACTTAATGCAATTATCCATTGCTTGCAACTTAATACCAACGGGGACTCGGATGACAACCCGGCGGTGGATTATTAGTCATAGATGCTGTTGGATAACGGTCTATGTATTATGTCGTAATGCCCAATTAAATATCATAGTAGTCAACATGTCATGTATATGCATTGTCATGCGCTCACTATTCGTCAATTGCCCAGCTGTAATTTGTTCACCCAACATGTTAGTTATCTTTTATGGAGAGACACCACTAGTGAACTGTGGACCCCGGTCCATTCTTTTACACTGATTAAACAACCACAAACTGCAAACTGTTCCTTTTTCATTCTCTGCAATTTAATACTCATTTTCCACACCATACGTTTAATCCTTTGTTTTCAGCAAGCCAGTGAGATTGACAACCTCACTGTTTCGTTGGGGCAAAGTAGTTTGATTGTGTTGTGTGCAGATTCCACGTCAACAGTCCAGACTCCCTGCGACAGCTATTTTTCTGCGCCGTTGACAACCTTCTGAAGAGTTGCTGCTCCTACTGGTTCGATAACCTTGGTTTCTTTCTGAGGGAAAACTTGCTGCTAACTACATCATACCTTCCTCTTGGGGTCTCCCAACGAACGTGTGTTTCACGTCATCAGTATCCTATACTCCCGGTGTCCGTGCAACGAGACACGACATCTGGCGCGCCAGGTAGGGGCGCAAGTGCTGGATTCGTCTTCTTCTTCATCAACCTCAAGTTCATCGTCAAGTTCATCATCAAGTTCTGCGTCGAGCTTTCAGTCCGTGTCAAGATCTGCTCCAACGCCCTCAGCGCCTTCGAGCAGCGCTAGTTTCGGCTCTCGCGAAGAGAGGTACCGAATCCGACGTCCAGGATGACAAAGAGAGAAAGGGAAAGGCAGCCTTTGAGTTCCTACGGTACCCCCCGGCCTCAGTTTTTGTTCTTGACGAGTCCTCACCACAGCACCTGCCGCTAAAGATCGCGCCTTTGGAGTCCACTTCGTCCCTCCAGCCGCTTATGTCAGCTCTCTGGTCAGCAAGGGAAGACCTGAGGAAGGTGCCACGAACATTGATGTCCCTCTTTCCCCATGGACGCATGGACGAAGGAGGAACTCTGTTCCGACGCGCCAACCACAGAGTGCCGCTTCCGGAGGAGGAAAATCTCGACCAAGACACAAAAGGCGAGCCTCGGCAAGAAGATCCTCTCATCACGTGCCCCAAGAGCTCTAGATTCCTATGCGCAAAGATGGCCAGCCTGGAGTGTGGTGCATGTACCACAGATCTGACTGGCACAGTCTGGAAGATTGCCGACAGTTCTACGACATCCAGATACGCCAGAAGAACGGTGATTGCTATTCATGCGGAGAACCAGGTCATATCAGCCGAGATTGCCCTCTCAACAAGAAGCCCAAGAAAGCCAAGAAGAGTGCCACAGCTGGGTTCCTCAAAAGGGAATATCTTTCCGGACCTTGCCAATGCATCCACTCAGACTGAAGAGCCCCCGGCACCTTGCGCACTACCGGCGCCCCCACAGATACGAAGCAGTCAAGGGCAAGCTACAGCTAGCTGGGATCAAACCTTCATCTGCGGAGATATGGCCCACGGAGAATGGGATCTCCCGGGTCACATCGTCACGATACAGCCAGGACCAAGTGGACCCCCTCAGAAGTACCGGATTGCTAAGTGGCTAGCATCAGGATTCCCGCGAGTAAAGCAGCTTCATGGTCTCCGGACCGGCACGAGCCAGCCAGATTGATGGGTCACCAAACAAGGAATATCCGGGTCCAGGAAGCTAAGACAACCGTGGGGTCTCCGGACCGACGTCTCTGATACGCCAGCAAGTCGCCGGATCACCAGTTGGGTGATCTCCGGGTAACTCGAGCAAGTAACATAATGGTCTCCGGACCGGCGCAAGCCAGCCAGTCATGCCCTTTGTCGGCATTGGAGGCTATCTCGGTTGGAAGCCTTGTCCCCGCCAAGAATTACTGGGTAAGGCAGAATTATGCCTGAAACACGGCATAGAAGACCCGCCTTGGCGGCAGCGTGATGACGTGAAACACACGTTCGTTGGGAGACCCCAAGAGGAAGGTATGATGTAGTCAGCAGCAAGTTTTCCCTCAGAAAGAAACCAAGGTTATCGAACCAGTAGGAGCAGCAACTCTTCAGAAGGTTGTCAACGGCGCCAGAAAAATAGCTGTTGCAGGGAGTCTGGACTGTTGACGTGCAATCTACACACAAGACAATCAAACTACTTTGCCCCAACGAAACAGTGAGGTTGTCAATCTCACTGGCTTGCTGAAAACAAAGGATTAAACGTATGGTGTGGAAAATGAGTATTAAATTGCAGAGAATGAAAAAGGAACAGTTTGCAGTTTGTGGTTGTTTAATCAGTGTAAAAGAATGGACCGGGGTCCACAGTTCACTAGTGGTGTCTCTCCATAAAAGATAACTAACATGTTGGGTGAACAAATTACAGCTGGGCAATTGACGAATAGTGAGCGCATGACAATGCATATACATGACATGTTGACTACTATGATATTTAATTGGGCATTACGACATAATACATAGACCGTTATCCAACAGCATCTATGACTAATAATCCACCGCCGGGTTGTCATCCGAGTCCCCCGTTGGTATTAAGTTGCAAGCAACGGATAATTGCATTAAGTAAAGTGCGTAATGTAAACAAACACATATGTCCGTGGACATAGCATCGTTAGGTTATCCCTAGTGGCAACAGCACATCCACAACCTTAGAACTTTCTGTCACTGTCCCAGGTTAAACGGAGACATGAACCCACTATCTAGCATAAATACTCTCTCTTGGAGTTACAAGCATCTACTTGGCCAAAGCATCTACGAGTAACGGAAAGCATGCAAGATCTTAAATAACATATAGATAGATTGATAATCAACTTGACATAATATTCAATATTCATCGGATCCCAGCAAACACAACATGTAGCATTACAATAATATGATCTTGATCATGTAGGGCAGCTCACAAGATCTAAACATGATGGCACAAAGTGGAGAGACAACCATCTAGCTACTGCTATGGACCCGTAGTCCAAGGATGAACTACTCACGCATCACTCCGGAGGCAGGCATGGCGATGTAGAAGCCTCCGGTGACGATTCCCCTCTCCGGCAGGGTGCCGGGAAGAGGTTCTGAACCCTCCCGAGCTAGGGTTGACGACGGCGGCGTCTCTGGATCTTTTCGTGGATATTTGCTCAGGTACTTAGGGTTTTCGCGTCGGGGGGAATAAGTAGGCGAAAGGGCGGCGGCTGCGGACCCCCGAGGGGCCCACACCACCCTAGGGCGCGGCAGAGGGGGGCCCGCGCCCTAGGTGCGTGTGGCCTCCTGGTGGCCCTCCTCTGCTGCTCCTTCGCTCCGTCAGGTGTGTTCTGGAAAAATAGGACCCCCGTGTAGTTTCGTCCAATTCCGAGAATATTTCCAGACTAGCTTTTCTGGAATACAAAAACAGCAGAAAACAGGAACTGGCACTTCGGCATCTTGTTAATAGGTTAGTCCCAAAAAATGTATAAAAGTGATATAAAGTAGATGCAAAACATGTAGCAATTGGTATAAAACAAGCATGGAACATCAAAAATTATAGATACGTTTGAGACGTATCAGCATCCCCAAGCTTAGTTCCTACTCGTCCTCGAGTAGGTAAACGATAAAAACAAAATAATTTTTGAGGTGACATGCTACTATCATAATCTTGATCATATAATATTGCAAGGCACATGTAAATGAATGAAGTGATCCAAGTCAATGGTCTATAATTTGCTACCAAATAGATAATGAGTAAACAATGAATCACACAAGCTAAACGTTTTCATGAATAGTACTTTCGAGACAAGCATCAAACAGTTTTGCATAAGTGTTAACTCATAAAGCAATAGTTTCTAACAAAAGGTATTTAATCAACACAAAGGAAGAATTTAGTTTCAGCATTTGCTTCAACTTTCAACATATTTATCTCATGGATATTGTCAACACAAAGTAGTATAACAAGTCCAATACATTGCATATAACGCATGTTGTAACAAAGTTGACACTAGTGTTTGCTTGTGGAAGACAGAAAGAATAGGAAAACTGACTCAACATAAAAGTAAAAGAAAGGCCCTTCGCAGAGGGAAGCAGGGATTAAATCATGTGCTAGAGCTTTTAGGTTTTTGAAAGCATATAGAGATTGCATAAAATATTTGATACTCCTCCCAACCTTGCTAACACAAGCCATGGCTAACCGAATCCTCGGGTGCCTTCCATCAATCACATACCATGGAGGAGTATCTATTTTTGAGAGGTGTTTGTTAATTGTCAACGAATGGTAGCGGGTGAGAACAGTATTCTACCTGTCGAACGGACTTTTAAGAGCGGCTCCCATGAAGGACGTTATTTCTACCAGCAAGGCAGATCATCCCTCTTTCTCTTTGGTTTACACACATTCAGGTATTTCACTGTTTGTCATTGCTTACTGATGAATCAGGGCAAAAGTGTGAAGAGAATTAATTGGTTAAAGTTGTAATTAATTGGGACTGGGCACCCCGTTGCCAGCTCTTTTTGCAAGTTATTGGATAAGCGGATGTATATGCCACTAGTCCAGGTGTAAAAGTCCACTCGACAAATAGAATAAAGAATAACCACACTAATTCCTCATGAGCTAGTAAACATTGACACAAAAAGGGAATAATAACATTTTGAATAATTTAAAGGTAGCACATGAAAAATTTACTTGGAGTGGCAAGGAAATACCACATATAGGTAGTTATGGTGGACACAAATGGCATGGATTTTGGCTCAAGGATTTGGATGCACGAGAAGCATTCCCTCTCAGTACAGAGTTTAGGCTAGCAAGGTTATGTAAGCAAACAAGAATATCAACCCGTACACCAAGTTTTATATGACAAACATATTGCAAACGTTATAAGACTTCATACCGTCTTCCTTGTTAACCAAACCCTGTTATTAGAAAATATCTAGACCTTAGAGGTACCACCGATGCAAACCAAATTTTCAACAAGCTTTACGGTAGTTCTTCACTAATAGGCTTAACTCATGTGATGCACAATTTAATCATGATCTACTTGTTAACTCAAAACAATTGACAAGCATCAAGTTATCCATTTTAGTGATCTACAAGATTAAGCAAGTTTTTCCTTATACCAATTACCACATGCAACATTTTCTGAACCAACCAAACACCAATCAATTTATTTCATCAACTCTCCAAACAAATATAAGTGAAGCAAGAGAGTACTTTCTACAAAAGAAAGCTAATAGCTCTGACAAGAGATACATGAAAACAAGAGCTAAAAGCTGAACAGCGCTAGATATGAATACTCAACAAATATAAGTGAAGAATAGGAGTATTCTCATGAAAAAGCGGAGCGTGTCTCTCTCCCAATCAAGAATGCTAGGGTCCAGTCAAGCTTTATTGAAAATAAAAGTGCAATACTGAAAATAAAAGCACACAGACGCTCCAAGAAAAGCACATATGATGTGAAAGAATTAAAATATAGTTTCACTAGAGATGACCTGATAATTTTGACGATGAAGAAGGGGATGCCTTGGGCATCCCCAAGCTTAGACGCTTGAGTCTTCTTGAAATATGCTGGGGAGATCCATGGGAGCCTCCCCAAGCTTAAGCTCTTCACTCTTCTTGATCCTATTATATCATCCTTCTCTCTTGACCCTTGAAAACTTCCGTCACACCAAACTCAAAGTAGATCTCATTAGAGGGTTAGTGCATAATCAAAAATTCACATGTTCTATAAAGACGCAATATGATTTGTTACTTTAAACATTAGCTACAGCCACTGATGTTATGTGAAGCTCTTCCACCCAAAAAAGAATTTCACTCAACACTAGTAAAAGAGAGAATGCAAAAATAAAAAGGCATAATCTGTCTAAAACAGAACAGTCCGCAAAGACGAATTTTTTCGAGGCACTTACGACGCTCAGATCGAGAAACTCTGAACTAATGAAAGTTTCAGACATTCATAAAGATTACGCACAAAAATTTCAGATTTAATTAACAATCTGGTGATTTTAGGAATTTCGTACAGTGAACAGCAAAAATCTGTTTCTGCGCAGCAATCAAAATTAAGCATCATCTTATCATTAGAGGCTACTCTTGGCACAACAATGCGAGAAAATAAAGATACAAAGGAGTTGCTACAGAAGTAAACAAACTCCTTGACTCAATAAAAGAAAAATTGCAGAAAAATAAAATGGGTTGCCTCCCATAAGCGCTTTTCTTTAACGCCTTTTAGCTAGGCACAAAGCATGCATCAAGTATTACCAAGTGAAGAAGCATCAAAGAGAGGTCGGAAGTTTTCTCAACAATGCAATTTATCTTATCTATGTAGGTTTCGGAATTCCCTTTCTCAATACCTCTAGGCTCATCATTTCATCAAATGGGTTCTCAGGAACAATCCAATCAAAATTCTTTTCTAGTGCCTCCTGCATTCCTATAAGCTTAAAAGGTATTGGTATTTTAACTTCCCCCTCACCATTAGTTTCCTTAGTGTACTTGAGCCTCTCTTTTTCAAGTTTTTCAAGTGTATTAACAACGTCAATACAATAACCAAGCATCTTGTATTTAATAAAAACTTTTCTAGCTTCCCTAGCAACATCACCAAATTCTTTAAGTAGGGTTTCTAAAACAAAATCTTTCTTTTCACCATCTTCCGTATCATGGAGTTTTAGAAACATGTGCTGCATTATGGGACTAAGGTTGACAAACCGAGCTTCCAACATGTGAACTAGAGAAGCTGTAGCAATTTCATAATTTGGAGCAAGTTCTACCAAGGATCTATCTTCAAAATCTTTAACCATACTAACATGATTAAGAATTCCTCAATGTTATCTCTTCCAATGATAGACCCACTACCCACAGATATTTCTTTTAAAGTATACTTAGGGAGAAGCATGATGAAATAATAAAAACCAAACAGAAAATAAACTAGATGCAAGTAACTAATTTTTTTGTGTTTTTGATAATTGAAAGCAAACAAGATAAAATAAAATAAACTAAGCAAGACAAAAACAAAGTAAAGAGATTGGAAGCGTGAAACTCCCCTTGCAGAAGACTGCTGTCTCCCCGGCAACGGCGCCAGAAAAATAGCTTGATGACGTGAAACACACGTTCGTTGGGAGACCCCAAGAGGAAGGTATGATGTAGTCAGCAGCAAGTTTTCCCTCAGAAAGAAACCAAGGTTATCGAACCAGTAGGAGCAGCAACTCTTCAGAAGGTTGTCAACGGCGCCAGAAAAATAGCTGTGCAGGGAGTCTGGACTGTTGACGTGGAATCTGCACACAACACAATCAAACTACTTTGCCCCAACGAAACAGTGAGGTTGTCAATCTCACTGGCTTGCTGAAAACAAAGGATTAAACGTATGGTGTGGAAAATGAGTATTAAATTGCAGAGAATGAAAAAGGAACAGTTTGCAGTTTGTGGTTGTTTAATCAGTGTAAAAGAATGGACCGGGGTCCACAGTTCACTAGTGGTGTCTCTCCATAAAAGATAACTAACATGTTGGGTGAACAAATTACAGCTGGGCAATTGACGAATAGTGAGCGCATGACAATGCATATACATGACATGTTGACTACTATGATATTTAATTGGGCATTACGACATAATACATAGACGTTATCCAACAGCATCTATGACTAATAATCCACCGCCGGGTTGTCATCCGAGTCCCCCGTTGGTATTAAGTTGCAAGCAACGGATAATTGCATTAAGTAAAGTGCGTAATGTAAACAAACACATATGTCCGTGGACATAGCATCGTTAGGTTATCCCTAGTGGCAACAGCACATCCACAACCTTAGAACTTTCTGTCACTGTCCCAGGTTAAACGGAGACATGAACCCACTATCTAGCATAAATACTCTCTCTTGGAGTTACAAGCATCTACTTGGCCAAAGCATCTACGAGTAACGGAAAGCATGCAAGATCTTAAATAACATATAAGATAGATTGATAATCAACTTGACATAATATTCAATATTCATCGGATCCCAGCAAACACAACATGTAGCATTACAATAATATGATCTTGATCATGTAGGGCAGCTCACAAGATCTAAACATGATGGCACAAAGTGGAGAGACAACCATCTAGCTACTGCTATGGACCCGTAGTCCAAGGATGAACTACTCACGCATCACTCCGGAGGCAGGCATGGCGATGTAGAAGCCTCCGGTGACGATTCCCCTCTCCGGCAGGGTGCCGGGAAGAGGTTCTGAACCCTCCCGAGCTAGGGTTGACGACGGCGGCGTCTCTGGATCTTTTCGTGGATATTTGCTCAGGTACTTAGGGTTTTCGCGTCGGGGGGAATAAGTAGGCGAAAGGGCGGCGGCTGCGGACCCCCGAGGGGCCCACACCACCCTAGGGCGCGGCAGAAGGGGGCCCGCGCCCTAGGTGCGTGTGGCCTCCTGGTGGCCCTCCTCTGCTGCTCCTTCGCTCCGTCAGGTGTGTTCTGGAAAAATAGGGACCCCCGTGTAGTTTCGTCCAATTCCGAGAATATTTCCAAACTAGCTTTTCTGGAATACAAAAACAGCAGAAAACAGGAACTGGCACTTCGGCATCTTGTTAATAGGTTAGTCCCAAAAAATGTATAAAAGTGATATAAAGTAGATGCAAAACATGAAGCAATTGGTATAAAACAAGCATAGAACATCAAAAATTATAGATACGTTTGAGACGTATCACTTCGCGACAGAACGCTTACCGAGGTAGATAGAAGGAGTCAAAACGCGAGCTAAGTATAAACGTGCTTGCACGGGCTTGTTCCCGGGTACATCTGTTTTATGTGCATTGGCTAAGGCGAAAGCGGGCGTTCACCTGGGGCAGCGCCTTCACGATGACACTGTCAGTTTCCCTCGGGCAGTGGAGTCGTGGGCTGAGGTCCGTGCGGTCAGGAAACGGTGGGTCCTTTGGGGGGTTGCGCCCTGTGTCCGCACTTCAGATCAGTCTGAGTGCACACGGCTGGTTAGCGCTCACACCTTTGGATCCTTCCCGAGAGCGTAAAGCCCCCACGAGTACGATAAAACTCATATACTTTGGAAAGAAGTTATTTACATTCAAAAGCATGAGTTCATAAGCCAGTTGGCAATATCAGTACAAAAGCATGGTTCACGCCCCTGGTATTGTCCTTTTCAGGACTTCACAGGTTCACGGGTCATCTTCTCGGGAGAGGTGCTTCAAGATCTCCTCCACCTGGCGGGTTACGTCTGGAGGAAGCGGCGTCCTGGGTTCAGGCGCCTCCAGCTCGGACAGCAAGGAGAGCTGCGGGTGTCGTTGGTGAAGCGCTGTGACAAATCGGGTCGTCACCTGCCTCACTGCCTGTTCCCCGGCAAGACGAGTGGCACTGCTAACCTGCTCCTTGATACCCTTGATGAGCAAGGCCACGTACTTCAAGAACCCGGGATAGCGGGCGAAGGAAGTGGAATGGTCGGCCATGAGGACAGGCGGAGAAGGCACTCCCAAGTTCGTGAACTCCTTCACGATATCCAAGGACTCGTGGTTCATCTGGAGCAAGACGTTGTGGTCATCACGGCGGTGGTGAGCGAATCGCCGCTGCTCTTTCTCAAGTGCACCCTTTGCTTCCGCCAGCTCGACCTGCATTCCCTTCAGCTGGTTGGATACCTGCTCTTTTTGGTGCCACGCAATATGAGCTTGGGATTTGGACACTTCCATCGCCGCGCGCCCATCAGCCAGCTCCTTTGCTTCTTTCTTGCGAAGGACAGTCATGCGCGCATCTTTGTCCTTCCAGAAGTCATTTGCATCGCCTAGATCTCGGATCTTTATTTCCATGGCGACACGGCCAGCTGTGGCCTCTTGCTTAAACTTCTCAGCTGTCTTGAGGGCCTGTTTCTGCGCCTCGATCGTGGCCGTCATCGCCTCAACCCGGCGGACAAGCTATCTCTTTCGCCCCTAGCTCTCTGGAAATCCGAGAAGGCATGTTCTCGCTTTTCCCTCTCGCTCTTGAGCTCGCTCTGGAGTTTGGAGACCTGCTTGCCTAGTGACGAGGCGGCTCTGCTTTTGGCTCGAAGGTCATTTTCGACCTCGCTACGAGCCCAGCTAGCCACGTTATCCAGGCCTTGCTCGAAGCGGTCCTTGTCCCGCTCCATTCTGATCTGGAGCTCCTCAATGGTGCCAAGGTAGTGGCGCTCTTCATCTTCCAGCTCGGCCTCTCGTCGCTCCAGCTCTTTCTCGCGGCTGGCCACTCGCTGCTCCCAAGCGTAGAGCAGCTCTTCGTCCGCCGCCAGCTTCAGTTCACGGGCGCTAAGAGCTTCCTCCCCAGAGGGAATCTGCAGCTCGTGAGCCTGCGAGTGCTCCCCGCTGCCGGAGACCGAGGGCACCAGCCGCGCCAGTTCGGCACGGGCAGAAGACAAGAACTCCGAGACATTGGAGAATGTCTTGAAGAACCCGGGGCCTTACTCAACTCTCCCGAGTTCAGGGCAGGGGTCAGCAATCCCAAGGGCCGAGCCCCTGGGGATGAACCCGCCTGTTGCGAGTCCGCGCGGTTCGAGGGTCGCCTGGGGATCCACGTCACGCCTCTCCCTAGGGCCCTTCGTGCCAACAGCTTCCGCCTCGTCTGCGACGACCGGAGCCACCCCCTGGTCCTTGGGGCGGACTGGGGGCTCGGGGCTCGGAGTTGCCTCCATCGGACGTGCCGGTGGAGCTTGACGCTTCGACGTCTTCGCCTCTCCGGGGTCGTTTGCTTGGCCACTCCGGGGTCAGGCTCCTGTGCAAGAAATCAGAGCCAGAAATCAGGACGGCGGCAAAAGGGAAGCAACTCCACTTTCAAGGACAGTTGCCAGCAAAACTTACCGGCGGGCTCTCTTCGATCCGGAGAAGCTCCATCTCTTCTGCACCAAGTCGCCAAAAAGGTCTGGCAAGGACAGGCTCTCCTCCCCTACCTCCATGTCTACAAGGGGAGGAGGGATAGCCTCCGACACCTGATCAGACTCCTGCAACGACGGCGAGCTCGGCGGCACAGGCTGCTCCGGGAGTTCGTTGCCCGGCGGGTTTATCGCCGCACCGGAAGGAGCGCCGGGGCCTCCGCGCCCGCAAGGTACTCCCGGAGGAGTCGCTTCGTCGTTTTCATCATCCGAAGACCCAGGTTCTTCAGGGGAAACGTCCCCGCGGGCAAGGCTTTGCCCCTTGTCCTCTCTCTTGAGGGCTGCGTGCTTTGGGTGTCGGTGGGGGCTCAATCTTGGTGGTACCCGCCACCCGTACTCATTGCACTCTGGCATCGAAAATCGGATACCGACGGAGGCTGGATCCTCGAACAGCGGCAAGGTCTCATCCTGGAACTCGAAGGGTACCCATGGCAATATGTAGCCCATGGTCAGAGCCCAGGTGGTCTCTGTCAAGTGGAACCTGGACTGTGGAAAGCTGCCACCCACCTGAGCAAGTTCCCAGAGCGGGCGGCTCCGGAACTGCAAAGGGGCAATCCCCCTACGAAGAAAGTCTGCCAGGATCATGGCGCCTGTTACTCCCCTTGCACGAAGCGCAGCCAGCCTGTTGATGACTGGAACCAGGGCTTCCCCTTGAGAGCTTCTTTCATTGGAATGTGCTAATCGCTCCGCTGGATAATATGGAGTCATCAGATGGGGATTGGTCCCATCAGCTTCGACGAAGTACCAATTATGCCTCCATTCTCCAACCGAGGCCTTGGTGAATGTTTCCGGGTACTGGTGTGCGGCATCTCTCCGGAGGCAAAAAGAGACACCGCCAGCAATCCACTTGGACTTCCCCAGGCGCGGAACGAAGAAGTGGCGGAATAAGGCCACCGAGGGCATGACACCCGCAAATGCCTCGCAGGCATAGGCAAAGGTAGCAAGCATCATCACGGCATTGGGGTGCAAGTGCAGTATATGCAATCCGTAAGCCTCCAAGATTGCTGCAAAGAACTCGGAGAACGGAGGAAGAAGGTCAACGACGGAGAAATCGTGGAAAGTAATCAACTCCCCTTCTCGTTGAGGACCGCTCCCAGGGCGCACCACCACTCCCTCAGTACCGCGGAAGCTCGCGGCCAGGGATTGGCGGACGCGTTGAATGGCTTCCTCTGACGCATACTCGGTGGAGAAAAGAGGGCCTGAGTCACCCTCATCGAAGGCGGCGCTTCGGCTAGAGAAGCCTCCATCGCCATCTTCTCGACGGCAGATTGCGACATCTTCCTCACTCCCGTCCTATCTCGCTTAGGCGGCATGGGCTGGGGGCAAGAACAAGGAACGGCGGCGGCCAAGGCGGGGGGCGGCGATTGGCGAAGTCAGGGGAAGGAGTCTCCTGGGCGGTAATTTGGGGATTTCGGCGAATCTGGAGAGGTAACGGCTACGGTGAAAGCCAGTCGTGGCTTATAAGGCAACCCCACGTTGCGTCGCAGCCCCATTACTCCGACGGACGTGGGGATCGAGGGGGCGTGCCGATTTCTACGCGTTTCGCCCGTTGGATTCCAAGATAAGCACGGGGTCCGCATGAATCGCAACGTTCGTCGTGATTCAGTCAACGGACCCGGGGGCTCGTCTCTACCTAACCTCGGCGGGTCCCCAACGGAGCTGAGAAGACCAGGTGCCCGGGGACCCACTTTGACCTATCTTCAGGCCATGGCCCCGGCAGCTGGAGCAAGAGCCGCCGGGACCATGCCCGGGGGCTACTGTCGCAACAGTGGAACATGGGGTTCCCCTAGTACTGCGAAAGTGGGTCCACCCCATGTGGGCCCAAGACGAAGATGGACAAGACCAAGACACAAGTCAAGACTGGCGGGTTCACCGTCAAGACACTCATGGCCTACGTCGACTAAGGGCTCCGGTCCTGGGGACCTTCCGGGTCCCCGAACCAAGCAAGAAGGCCAGGAAGGACCCGAGAGCCTGAGTTCCCGGCAGGAGGCCAGGCTCCCTCTCGGGTACTTCCCCACGTCCCTGTGGATAAGCACTCCACCTCACCACGGAAGACTTGGGAAGCAAGGCGAAGGCAGCGCGGGCGGGAAGCACGTCCCGTGGTGGTGTCAGCTCCTGTCCACCCCGAGGCGGACGCTCCCACCTAACCCAAAGGAGAAGCTAGGCTGAGGAGAGGCCACGTCTCCTCCTAAACTAGATGAGGAGGGTCCTTCACCCCGAAGGTCCCTCACGCCCCTCACGTGACCCTGTGGCAACCCCTTAGCCTATAAAAGGAGGACCAAGGCACGGAGGAGGGGGGTCGATCCAAGGACGAACACAAGCTAGAACCAGAGCAAGACTAGACTAGGGTTGCGAAGGTAGAGAGGAAGGTGATCTCCTCCGGGTCAGGATCTGTCCTTCTTCTACCTCCAGCCAAAACCCTTCCGGGTACCCTGTCCGGGAGGTTCCATTGTAAGCCACACTATAAAGAACCCATCAATCCAGACATGCAGGAGTAGGGCTTTTAGCCTCCGGGCGGCCTGAACCTGGGTAGCTCCTTGTGTCCCTTTGGTTGCATGCTTTGATCGTGGAGCGGAGAGCTTGATCTAGACTCCGCCAAAGAAGACGATTCTCAGCCTCCTTCGCGCCCCGTGCCGAACCTAAAAGGGGGTATCCTATACTCCCGGTGTCCGTGCAACGAGACACGACACTTCTCTTTTTGACATTTTTGTTTATATTGATGCATGTAGACCGGGAACCTCAGAACGTACTACCACCGGTTTGTGAGTATTTATTTGTTTTAGTATGCCTTGTGTGTTGGCATGACACACCCATTACTTACATACGCATGACTCATTTCGATGGTGTTTTAGTCGATCATGTAGTCGAATCAATCTTTTTTGGTGAGTTTAGACATAGTAAATGTTCGGTTTTGGCTGTGGATGATGCCCTCCTGGCTTCCTTTTTCAGTAGGTTGTTTGGACTGCATGGGTTAGGGGCTAGAGTGGGTGGCAAGAGTACCACATTGGATCTCTTTGTAGTGTTCTTAGGTGTCTTTGGAAAGTCAGTTTGTGTTGTGTTTCCTTTTCTTTGTTGTATCAATTAAATATGTGAAAGATTTTGCCACGTTTGAAAAAATTTGAACATTGGTATTATACAGATTCCGGTTATATGGTGCATGAATTGTCGCTTATTTACATTTGAGTAGTTCACTTTCAAGGTTAGTTACTACTAAGAGGATTAAATCACCAGTGGTTAATTTTATTTGACACTTTTAGATGTGTGTATACTTCGGACATTGAACCATGCAGATACTTTCATCCTCTAATACACACACGTCGCGGGATGCAGAAGCAAACCACAAAGGTCCTACTTGAGTTCACAAATTCTAATGATATTGGTACACGGCTATATGCTAGACCATTGTGTGTTTATTTATGAAGATATAATTGTATGTTAAATTGGCCACAAACTAAATAATCTCTTCCATATATTACCGTATATGAATTTCATTGGGATTAGTTAAAACATAAATTGAAAATTCAAGCTTAATAAATGAGTTGCATGAACAAAATCAATTTGGTATTTTATATGATTTATTCTTGTAAGCTTGTTTCACTAAGTGAGCCATCATCCCACGATATTTTACAGCGTCCAGAAAATCAGAATTAGATATCATCACATGTGGTCAAGTTTCACTTTAATGTGTGTTATTGAAGATCGAAAGTTAATTTATTTTGCATCCTATATTTTAAAAACGGGCTGGTTAAACTAATTATATTTAGCCTTCAAATAAATAAAAACTCATTCACCTTCGTGATACTCTTCAGTATAAAATATTACTCCCTCGGTATCAAACTATAAGATGTTTTCTAAACTGCATGTATCTTTACGCGTTTTAGTATGTAAATTCATATGCATATTACACTAAAACACGTCTAGATACGATGTGTGACAGAAAAGGCCAAAACATTTTATATTTTGATACGGAGCGAGTAAAATGCAATTGTTCTAAAGACATAAATATTTAGCATAATGTCATCTTTATTTGATTAGTTTTTATGTTTAATTAATTTGAAAGCACAGCCACATGTGCACACGCACATCTTCTTTGCTAGGAAACCCGTTAGACGCACACACACATGAATAGCACATAGTACACTCACACAACATATCACACAGAAATGTACCCATCTGTCTCTTATCCAAATGAATTCTCACATCACCTGATGACATACTTAAACTTTAAAGAATTCAAAAAACTTTTAGAATTCTTATGTAAGAAAGATTAAAATATGCCATGTTGTAATAAAAATGTGGTATCCGAAATACTATTAGGGCCAATACTCCCTAACGTTCTCTCTCGTCTTCCATGTTCCCTCACTCTAATCTAGTCTCGTCTTCTTCCCCCATTTTTATCTTCCCTACAATGTCCCTCTATTTAACAACCAAATCCTAATCTCTGTCACTCTACACCAACACCCTAACTTCGTTGCCAAACCACAACTAACAATCCCTACAAGTTCCATTGTCGCAGATTGTTCTAGCTAGCGGAAAACATCGTGGGCTGTGAGTTTGAAGAAAACACAATTATTATAGGTCATAAATTCAATTATGATCTAGTACATGTTTGCACACACCATTTGCAAGACGACACTAAGTGTCGTGGTGGGATCACGGCAGATGCCATAGGTATGGCTAAGATGGGGCCGAAAGTGCGTTGGGGGAACCGGGGAGGGTTTATGCACTCAGAAGTGCACAAGCAAGAACACACAAGAAACCACAAGAACATGAACAAGAAACCAAGAAACCAAAAACACAAAGCACACCACGATGTACCCTGCTTCGGGGCCCTCTTGTGGAGGTAACACCCCTACTGCAGCACTAGCCTACTCTCTTTATATCTCAATAGTGACAAGTACAAAGCGCTCCTCGAGCTGTATGAAGCAACAATGGTGAGAGCTCACGATGAAGAAGAAGCTACCAAGGGGGGAAAATGAGCTCTAGGTTCCTCCTCCACACAGGAGGTGGTGGTGCTGTATATAAAGGCTTGCCGAGTTACTTCTTTGCCCCTGGCTCCATGAGATAATGGCACTGCCAAGAGGAAAAGGACAAGCCTCTGCCCCCTGTCAATCCAACGGCCGGACTGTCAGGCCTAGCAGGCCTATCTTGCCTCTTCGGGCAATGGCAGGTGTAGCCCACCGGGTCTAGGTCACATCCTCTTTCCCGAATTGGCCGAGTCAGCTCCTAGGTTGCTGCGCTCCCAGGAATCCCGTGTCTTGACCTGGCTGTCAAGCCCTAGCAGGCCTATCTTGCCACTTCGGGCAATGGCAGGCGTAGCCCACCGGGTCTAGGCCATAGCCCCTTTCCCGAATTGGCCGAGTCAGCTCCTAGGTTGCTGCGCTCCCAGGAATCCCGTGTCTTCTGAGCCTCGGGCAGGAGGCCTGCAGGACCCGTGAACTTACTGACATTACTCGGCCCCTGTGCATTATCCGACATTGCTGGTAAGCCGGGTTCTTCCAGGCAACCCGGCTAGCTGAGCCGGATCTCTTCCCAGGCAACCCGGCTAGTGAGCCGGATCTCTTCCTAGGCAACCCGGCTAGTCGAGCCGGATCTCTTCCTCTGATCCGGCTAGACTTTGCCTGATGCCTCTTGGTCTCTCCCTGTATTTAAACATGATCCGGTCCGAGTGATCCGGTTTGTGAGACCCGGATTGACCTTCCTTTCCACTTCATAGCTCCCAACACTACCTCTTTGCCCTACCCGGGGGCAACCCCCCGACAGTAGTCCCCGAAGCTGGTGCGGTCCTACAGCCTCGGATGAAGGGCCGTAGCAGGTTAAAAACCAACGCCTTTAACCGAATCCCATATCACCCAATCTTGTCTCAGGATTTCCTGGGACACTTGGCAGGGAATCTCTGCGCAAAGCCTCATAATCCGGGTCTCTGATTTGACATGTCACTGACAGCACATTATCCGGATCCATCAGGTACTTGAGTGCATTTGACTAGATGACCGCGTCTCCTCGGTTTCTGCGCTGACCGGCACACTTGATCCGCACCACCGCTTCCAATTCTATGACCCACCATGTGCTTGAAATACACGGCCACATCAGCGACCGCAGAGTTTCAGGGCACTCTTCATCCGCCCACGCCCCGAAAACCGCGCGGTAGTGCGCCGGTTACCAGCTAGGGGCTATATATAGGGGTGCGGGGTTCCTCTTCTTCTTCCCCGCACCTCCCACTTCGAGAACTCCAACCGCGCCATTGACGCCGCTGCGATCTCGCCCTTGCGACCTCGCCGCCCGGAGACCTCGACAACGCCGGAGAAAACTCGCCGGAGCCGCGCACCGCGCCCTGCGCCGCCGTTTCTTCTCCGGGCCTCTTCCTCGCCGTACTGCAACCGTGAGTTCTTCATCCCCTGCCATGATTCCCTCGAACGAGTTCATCTTCCGCCATGAACTTGCGCTTGCTTTCCCTAGATTCACTAGCAAACGAGTTCATTGCCGCGCCTTAGTGCATTCCCTAGATCTCCTTTCTAGGTTTTGCACTAGATTGCCCCAGTTTGGCTTGCCACTGCATGAACAGTTCCGCCATATTTTACTCGGGATTTCTTCTCTATTTTACTGCTGCGGTAGATCTTGCGTAACCCTAGATTCTCACGAAAAGGTGTTTGTAGTTACTAGCCGAATCACTTTTCCGCAGTAATTAGACCACGTTATCCGGGTTAGCCTCTACCGAATCCTTTAACAGCTGATTCGGTTACACCTTATTCGATTCGTTCTGGATTAGAGATTCCGCATCTCCTAACTCGGCTATCTGACCTTTTGCAGGACTGATTCGGATATGCCGAAGCTGCCCCCCGGCAGTTGGGAGGGTTCCGACGTTACAATGATGATCTGGAATGGCTGCTGAGCACCCGGCGTATAACACCTAAAGTTATATGCCGAAAACCGGGGAAAGAACTCGAACCGGTCACCCAACCGGGTGAGCGCGTTGTATTTCTAGCGCACTTCGAGCGCGGATTCGGACTCCCAGCGAGTGACTTCTTCCGGAGATTCCTAGATTTCTTCGGCCTGCAGCCTCACCACCTTCCGGCTAACTCCTTTGTCTCCCTGTCGGCTTTTACCTCCTTTATGGAGGGATATCTCGGTCTCTGGCCGACTGTCGAAACCTGGGCGAAGTACTTCCACCTCCGGAAACATACGATCCCGGGTAGTGACCCGAAGGTGATGACCGCCTGTGGTGCGTCCAGCATTACCCCGAGGCGGGCTCCATCTTTCCCCGGATCACTGGCCTGGATACTTGCAAGAAATGGCAAAGGTCCTTCTTCTACGTGAAGAGCGTTGAAGGCCATGATGCTCTCAACTTGCCCGAGTTCAGGATCGAGCCCCCCACGCCGAACTGAACTTCAGATATGATCCGGCTGACACTCTTGCGGAGCTTCAAATCATACATCAAACTTTGGAGGATTTTCTGGAGAAGGCCTGCTCGCGGACGATCTCCTCCGGACCTTCGTCTGTCGCCGGGTCAGTCCTCTTCAACAACGCAAGCACAAGATTTGCCACATGGGTGGTCTGCTAGATCCTACCCGGATCAGCAAACATGACCTCACCAGAGTTTCCGTCAAGAGACGGGTAAACGCCATTGCCTACACCGAGATGTTGGACAAGTGGCGGTGGGGCGTGGAGCCGTTCCACCGAGATGCACTTCCACCACAGGTTAGTTCACCATTCTCCGAATCAATCCATACTTCATCAAAATGACATCGGACTAATCCAGATTTGCCTTGACTCTATTGCAGCTGTTCGACCGCCAAATCACCGAAGATGGAGATCTCTCCACCAAAGTGTGGGGACCGGATCGCAGCCCGCTGCGCGAGGGCGAAGAGGATGCGGATACGGACGATTATTTGCCGATTCCGCGCGCCAAGCCCATCCAAGGGTAAGCAACCGACTATTTACAACCTTTCCGAGGATGAAGATGATGATTGCTGGATCCTAGATCCTATTGATGCCATTCCGATTTCATGGTCACAACCTTGTGTTCCAGCCAAACCGGATGCTCAAGGGACATCTCGGAAACGCCCTGATGCGTCCGGATCAGATGCCCCTCCAGCCAAGAGAATGAAGAAAACTGCTCCAAACCGAATCGGCTCAAGGCCATGCCTACTACCAAGGGTAATGCCAATTTCATTTGCTTTCTTCTTTATTAACCGAGTCATCTTTATCCGAGTTAACTGTTTACTTTGCTCTATGCAGTGACGTCCTCGTCACCGAGCAAACTCATTCATCCATTCTTTCTCCCATTCCTCCACTGGATACGGCCATGGAGCACCAGTCTCCTAAAAAGGCTGCCACCTCTCCCGCGCGTGCCACAACCGCCAAAACTCCCCGCCGACTCTCGTTCCAGAGTCGGTTATTGACCTGGAGAGTGAGGAAATCTCGGGTTCTACCCGAGATTCAACTTGGCCACGTCCTCTGAAGGAGTTGGAGAAGGAAAGCTAAGACTTCGGCTAAGTCTTTGACTAAGCCGGATCCTCGCCCTACCACCAAGGCTCTGAATCAAGAGCAGCAGAAGAAGAAGCAGCAGCAGCAACCTCTCGAGAAGCAGCAGAAGCAGCAACAGGAAGTATCAAAACCACCACAGCAAGCATCGCAGAACCAACCGAAACAGCCAGATCCAGCCAAGACCTCGGGCGCATCGCCTCTACCTAAGCCGACTCAGGTCTCCTTTGGCACAACTCCAACAACCTCGGATAAGCAGATGGTTGCTAGCAAGCCGGTTTCCGCCGCTCCATCAGCGACTCGGGTGCATGATCAACTCTCTGAGGCGATCACTCGCGCCCGCCTTAGTGGCCAGGTTCTGCCGAATCTCCGCACTCCGAGCGGCGACAACCTCGGCTCCGCAGAGCAATTTGTTAAAGCTTGGAATGCTGCGGACCTTGCCGAAGGCTCGACCACTTCAGCGTCGCCACATCCGGCTGGCCCTAGCCGGATGTTTCAATCTTACATTCTGTGCAGGCCTCGGTCACTGAAGCTAACCGGGTCTTCGAGGTAACTTGCCGAATCCTGTTTTTATTTCACCATGATCAATCTACACTATCCCCAGTCCCCGAGATTCGGGTCGAACGACTGATACTCCTCCGAGTAAGAAAGTCATTCGGCTTGAATCTCTAACACTTGATCATAAATTTTGTCTTAGCTGAACAAAAATCGTGGGACTCCCAGTCCCCGAGTCTCTTTTCAATTGATTCGGTCAACTTTCTTTTTTATTAATCTCGGGCCTCCAGTCCCCGAGATTCGTTTTGGCTCCATGCTGCTAGTCTCGGGTGCCAGTCCCCGAGACTCTTTTTACGCCATTAACTCCTTTTCTTTCAGGAAACCACGACTGCTCGCAGCCGGATCTTTAAGCAGCTAGTCCTGCAGCACCAGGCCCTCCAAGCTTCCTTCGATGCGCAAGTGAGGAGATGAAAAAGAAAGATCAGGAGCACAAGCGCGCTTTATCGGAGGAAAAGTCAGAAGTGACCCGGCTCCTGCGGGAGCTTGACCGGGTTGAAAAGTGAAGGAGAAGGTCAAGAAAGACCGGGACACGCTGCAGAGGGAGAAAGACTCGATCCAGAAGGAGCGAGACACTTTCAAAGCCGGGCTTGAGAAGCGGGCTGAATTGGACAAGAAAATCCAAACGCACGTTGCAGACGCTGAAGCCGAAGCTAAAGCGGCAAAAGATGATCTGGCTGCTCACAAGGCGATCAGCGCGAAATGGCTTGCTGATCTTGCTAGCTCAACGAAGACATGGATCGTAAGTTTGCCGAATCTCCTCTTCCTCCTGCTCTTATCCGACACATCATTTCGTGTTACCTCGTTTAACTCGGTGTTAGCTTATCTGAATGTAGGAGAGTTTACCAGCATCCGGCTTCAAGCCGCCAAAGCTGTGAGGGATGCCCGAGCTGAGAGAGCTAAGTTAACTGGAGCTCCCCTACCAGAGACGTGGGATATCGAAGATCACATTACTGCACTCAGAGCTCGGATTGCTCCTTTGAAGGATTCCCATATTGATCTGTTTAATGCAAGCCTCAAAGCTCACCGAGTCTTGTTTCCTGAAGCTCGGCAAGTCCGGTCTGCGGACGAGCTAATCAAAGACCTGGATCAGGCAGAGACCCGGCTAAAGCAGTGGAGATCTTCGTCCGCCCGCGCTGGTGCTGACGCAGGTTTGCTATTTATATGTCTTGGTATGAGCTGATTGATCTTGCCAAAGTGCGCTCCCTTCGCGAGGGTTCTTCATGGGCTTCAGATCCGGACCGGATCAAGATCCGCGAGGAAGCTGCCAACTTTATGGCCGAATTTGCAAACACCAAGCATCTTGATCTGAAGCTCCGGTCTACTCGGATGGGGAAGAATCTGAAGAGGAGGAATCAGATGATGCCTCACTTGACGAATACGCCGAGTCTGAGGGCGACTCTGGTGATTCGGCTGACTCGCCGAACAACCTGCAGCTTTGACTCGGCCAAGACCTCCAAGATGCCAGCCACTGACTCGGCTGAACTGCCGAACAAGCTGTAATCCGAACTTCCAAGACGCCAGCCACTGATTCGGCTAAGGCCACAGAGCAAATCACCGCCAAGACGTCAGTTGATCCGGATGCTTCCGAATCTGCCAAGCCCTCAAGCTCTCCGTCCAAGTCATTCCTGCAAGTGAGGGCCCTATTTCAACCGAGGTTCCTCCATCATCCGAGTCCATCCCTGCAACCGAGTCTCCTGCAGCCTAGGCTCCTTCCTGAATTATCTTAATGAAAAACATTAAATCCCCGGTATGCCGGGAGCAGATGTAATATACAATTTAAGTTCCTTCGAGACTATTTTATTTTGCTTAATGTGATCCGGACTAAGTTTATGTTGGATCATCTTAAACCGAGTCCCCGAGTCTGTTTTCTTGTTTACTATTTTTGCCGAATCTGCTCTTGTCTACCTTTTAGGTGTTTGACAGTCGAGTCACAAGATAGGAATCATAGCATACAATACTTGAAACATGCGAGTTGTGGTTTAGAATCATCTAACATAAAAAAAAAGAAATAACAGGGTTAGTAAACGACATGTGCCGAATCGGTTTTGGACCGAGTCCCCGAGTCCATTTTCATGTTTCCCATATTTCCACCTCTGCTCTTGACTACCATTTTGGTGTTTGTCAGTCGAGTCACGAGATCAACAACACAGCATACATTACTTGAATTTTGGGACGAGGTTCAAAACAATCCGACACATGAACGGTATGGACAAAACAGTAGTAAAAAACACATGCATAAGACGAGGCAGTCCCCGAGTCCAGACTCGGATTGCCGAAATTTCATTTATGATAAACTGAGATACATACATTGCGCCCTTAAGAGTAAAAGGGTCGAAGCAGAGCTACATTCCAGGGTCGCTTGGTTTCTCTCCGGGTCTGTCCAGGCCATCCTTCCTTTGTTCCTGTGCGTCTACAAGGTAGTACGAGTCATTGTGCATAGCCTTGCTCACAATGAATGGTCCCTCCCATGGAGGTGATAACTTATGTCGGCCTTTGCTGCGCTGCACCAGCCTTAGTACTAGATCTCCTTCATGAAACACGAGGGCTGATCTTCCGACTATGATAACGTCGGAGACCCTGCTGATATACTGCTGTCCGAGACAGGGCCAATTCCCTTGCTTCCTCTAGCAGATCCACTGCATCTTCCCGGGCCTCTTTTGCCTCGGTTTCCGTATACATTGTCACCCTTGGTGCATCATATTCTATGTCAGTGGGTAGCACTGCTTCTGCCCCATATACCAGAAAAAATGGCGTATAGCCAGTTGACCGATTCGGCGTGGTCCTTAGACCCCATAGTACTGATGGTATTTCATCTATCCAGCACCCCGGAGTCTTTACCAGGGGTTCTATTAACCGGGCTTTTATCCCAGCTAATACCAAAGCATTTGATCTTTCCACCTGTCCATTGGACTCTGGGTGTGCCACTGAGGCTATATCTAACCGGATCCCCTTATTCATGCAGAATCGGGCAAACTCTCCCACAGCAAAGTTCGTGCCATTATCCGAGATGATGCTATGGGGGTAACCGTATCTCAAAATGATTTCTTTCAGGAAAGTTACAGCCGAATGACCATCCACTTTCCGGATCGGTTTTCACCTCTATCCACTTGGTGAACTTATCCACCATCACCAGCATATGTGTCATGTTGCCCCTAGCCGGCTTGAATTCTCCAACCATATCCAAACACCACACAGCAAACGGCCAAGTGATAGGAATTGTTTTGAGCGCCGATGCGGGTAGGTGTGTCTGCTTGGCAAACCTTTGGCATCCTTCACATTTTCGGACTATGTCCTCTGCATCTGCATGAGCAGTGGGCCAGTAAAACCCATGCCGGAATACTTTAGCCACCAGGGCTCTTGTACTGCAATGATGCCCACATTCTCCTTGATGTATCTCCAGGAGCATCTCCTTGCCCTCGGCTGGCTCCACGCAACGTTGTAGCACCTCGGTTGCACTCCTTTTGTATAACTCCTTATTTATGATGGTGTAACCCTTGGACCTCCTCTGCACTCGCCTAGCTTCGGTTTCATCATTTGGCAAACTCCCCTCCGACATGAACTTCATGATTTCTTCAGCCCATTCGGTACTGGATGCAAAGGGAATAAGTGCTCATCTATTTCCACTGGTTCGGCCGCCATTATCTCTTCTATCAGCCTCTGTCCATTCCCTAAGATTCGGTTAGCACCATCTTCCTCTCTTCCCCTTTCCCTAAGATTTGGGTAGCATTCCCGAGTCTCGGTGCGCAGTCCCCGAGTCTCGCCATGCAGTCCCCGGGTCCTCCCAAATGTACCCGACATCAACATTCATAGGAACAGCTTCAGATTCTTGCTTTGGGATAAAAATCGACTCGGAATCAGGTGAAGGTTTGATTGAAGGGATCCTTAGGTGATTCAAGGATATCCCGGGTGGGATTGCATCCCTAGACGACCCGAGTTTTGACAAGATATCAGCAGCTTCGTTCTCCAGCCGAGGTATGTGCTTGTACTCGCAGCCTTCAAAAAATCCTGAAATTTTCTGGACATGAAATCGATATAGTGCCATATTGGCATCAAGGGCATCCCAATTTCCAGAAGACTGCTGCACCACTAAATCTGAATCACCAAAACATTCTATCCGGCGGATGCCGATGTCCTTAGCCACATTAAGCCCATGGATCAGTGCCTCATATTCGGCCACATTGTTTGATGCTGAGAAATGAATCTGCAACACATATCGCAACTGATCTTGCTTCGGTGATGTGAGTACTATCCCAGCACCCAGTCCGATTTTGGTTTTGGAGCCATCAAAGTGCAACTTCCAGTAATTGTAATCTGGCCTTGGTGGCTCATACTGCATCTCGGCCCAGTCACAAAGGAAATCCGGTAAAGCTGTGACTTGATAGCATCTCTTCTCTATAATGCGGGGTGTAAGGAGACACTTCAATTGCCCATTTGGCAACTCGGCCAGTCGCATCTTTGCACCCAATGATCTCCGAGATTGGAGCTTCACATACTACGGTGATCGGGTGCTCCTGGAAGTAATGTTTCAACTTCTTGACCGCCAGGTATACACCATATGTCATCTTCTGGTAGTGAGGATAATTCTGCTTCGAGGTTGAGATCACCTCGCTTAAATAGTACACCGGTCTCTGCACGGATTTACCCTCCTCTTCTCGTCTACTACTACTACCACCACACTTACGACCCGGTTAGTGGCCGCAATGTAAAGTAGCATTGGCTCATTCGGCAAAGGTGATGCCAGAATTGGTGCAGTGGACAACATCTTTTTTAATTCATGAAGCCGAATCTGCCTGCGGGGTCCATGTGAACC